>JBAMBS010002309.1:0-94192 GCA_037044455.1 Zygothrica quintamaculata
AAAAAAAAAAAAAAAAAAAAAAAAAAAAAAAAAAAAAAAAAAAAAAAAAAAAAAAAAAAAAAAAAAAAAAAAAAAAAAAAAAAAAAAAAAAAAAAAAAAAAAAAAAAAAAAAAAAAAAAAAAAAAAAAAAAAAAAAAAAAAAAAAAAAAAAAAAAAAAAAAAAAAAAAAAAAAAAAAAAAAAAAAAAAAAAAAAAAAAAAAAAACATGGCCGACCTCATCTTTATCTTTATCTTTATCTTTATCTTTATCTTTATCTTTATCTTTATCTTTATCTTTATCTTTATCTTTATCTTTATCTTTATCTTTATCTTTATCTTTATCTTTATCTTTATCTTTATCTTTATCTTTATCTTTATCTTTATCTTTATCTTTATCTTTATCTTTATCTTTATCTTTATCTTTATCTTTATCTTTATCTTTATCATTATCTATTATGTCCTATAAAAACAAATATTTCATCTTTTAAAGCAGAAATCTGGGAACAAGTCGTTAAGGAGCTTAGAAAACGGAAACATTCGCTTTCAAGGATAATCCGAACGATACATGTGGTAAACGGCGGAAACTTATACTTCCTAGAATGGAGAGGTTTCCAGTCAGTGCTTTAGCTTTTGAAGTCATATCACTTGTATATGTTATAGCCAATGCTTTAGCGACCTCAATTCGGGCATAAAATCTGCAATGAAATGTAAATAGAAAGCTCATAAGCTCAATTTTATGGCCACATAAAGCAGAGCTTTACAAAATTGAGGCCAAGTTACAGGATGTCGACAGTTTGGTGGAGTTTTGGTAGACAACTTCGCACAGTGTGTTGTCATTGGGTTAATAATATATATATATATATACATATATTTTTTTGGGTTGGTATTGGTATTGGTGCCAAGGATGTTTAACGCTAAAGGACTCGTCACGTATACGCCATATACATCGTACACACCGCATACGCCAGCAATTATGTATGGCGACTTAATGGGGGCGGGTCTGTGGGTTTTGCGGGCTTGCGGGTCTGCACAATGTTTCATAAAGTTAACCAAAAATAAGTCGAAGGTTATTCTATGATTATATGCAGCAACAAAAACAACAATAATAAAAAACAAATAAATAGAAAAAAAAAATAACTGAATACCCGCTACGCAATTTAATCAGTTAGGCCCAAACAGCTCATAGCTTTTGGCTTTTATGTTTATGTTTTGGGTCATAAAATACAAGTATGCCTAATGACAGGCGTATGAAAATGAAAACCTATAGACCTGTGTCTGTGTATATACCTCATCAATCAGCATAGACAATAAACTCTTTGATCCTACTCACTCTTACCTATATAATAAATACATTTTCCATTTCATTTTAACACTCATTTTGACTATTTTCTTTTATTCTTTCTTTATTATGTTGTTTGTCTCATTATATTCTTACTCGGTTCTATGTACTGTCTATTTGACTCTTTCCTACATTCATATATTTACGCATTCATACCAACACACACACGCATACACCTTACACTTCTATTTATCCTGTCTATCTCAAAAGCTGCTGATTAACAGCAAAAATATATTATATATTTGGGACGTTGTCTCTTTGGTCATAACTTTTTCCAACTGCGTCAGAGTCAAACAAACACAAGCGGAAAAATATTGAGTATTGAGTGTACATAACATATAGATACCCTAGGTACACTGTATCAACTTTTCATTAAGTTGAACTCTTTAAATGCCTCTCCGAGCTAGCAGCATTGCCAAGCCCAATTATCATTTCTTTCAATGTTGCAACGAATGTGGAAACAGAATCTGACTTAAAGTTTCTTTGAGCTTTCGACATTTAGCTCTAGATATAATATAATATGATATGTGGTCAGACTTTTATTATATGCTACTTCAATATAGCATACCCTTTTTATGCATTTTAAATGCTTTTAGGGTATTTGTTTTATAATTATAATACTGAGCTTCATTTTGCAAAGTCAGCTTTCTGCGGCGTTTGCATGAATTGATAAACTGATAGCTCGGATTTGCGTTAGCAGCTTCAGTTTTTATTGTTGTTGTTGTTTTTTTATTGTTGTTGTTGGTGGTGGTTTTTTTTCTTCTTACAAAAGTTTCAAAAAAATTCATTATAAAATGCTTAGGTATTCATTTTATTTTATTTTTTTTTTTTGTGAGGTTTTTCCCCTTTTGGGTACAGGTCAACCGTTGAAATTCACCTGTAAATGAAAGCTGCAATCTGTTGATAGGACAATCAGTTCATGGATTTAGTAGCTCACATAACTCATTTAGTAGCTGGCTTAAACTGAAAAACACTAAGTTAGTGTTTAGCACGTCGAAAATGCTTACCAATGCGCTGAGTAAATCGTGAAAAGGACAAACAAAACCTGAGCAGTTACAGCTAATGGGTGTCAGAAAGTTGTACAGTTGTGTAGAAAATTAGTATGAGAATTGAAACAACATTAAGAGAGGTGTTACCCTGGTTAAATGTGTCACAATTGTTGTTCTATTTCTAGGAGAGAGACAAAATTTAAGAGCCTTGTGCTAGAGGTAGAAGTCAAGCAAACAAATTGAAATATGTAAGATATAAATCAGAGTGTGAATATAAATTATTTAAATAAATTTATAATATACAAAATTTAAAATTTAAATTTATAATATATAAAGAAAAAAGGATATTGATTATAGCCTTTAAAATTTGCCTATATATATTTATATCTTACTATAACTATATACAATGATAATTCTCTATATATGTGCTCTTGAATAGATCTCGGTAAGTTTTTGCCAAATGATTACAATAAAAAGATAATTTCACTTTTAGTTGGCCATACTCATTACCATCATTAACTGTTAGTAACTAACAACTGCAGCAACAACAACAACAACAACAACAACAACAACAACAATAACAGTAGCAACAGTAACAAGCGACAATAACAAGCAACGCTAAACGCCAGCAATTCAGTTAAAAGAAAAAGAAAAGAAAAGGAGAAAAAAAAGTAAAAAATGAAAAGAAAAAGAAGAAAAAAAAGCGCTACGAATATTCGTACAAGAAATTCAGTAACAAAAGTTAAGAGGGGCCACTGAGCGACCTAATTTTAAAATTCACTTTCTTTGGTTTTGATATCTTGAAAATTTCTCTCTTTTGTGTTGTAAAGTTCAGTCAACTCTCTCAGGTCTCAGGTCTCTAATAATTAAATGTTTAAAATCAAATAATTGACACTCGTGTGTGTATTTATTTATTTTTTTTAATTTTTTTTTTTTGTTTTCTTTTATACATATTTTAGACACCGCTGAGTGCAGCTCAATCATTTCCATATGGGGACTACCAAAAACTATAAAAAAAAAATAAATTCAAAAAAAAATATATGAAAAAAAAGCGAAACAAAAGGGGGGAAAAAAATCAACAAGAAACACTTTCCACACACTTTTCGTTGACCCAGAAAGCAAGCTGAAAACCCGTTTTAGTCGCTATCGGGTTAAAGAAATGCAACAAAACTACGACAAATAAAGAGACAGAGAGCGAGAGAAATAGAGAGAGAGAAAAAAAACTTTAAATTTAAAATAAATGGAGTACACTTTCGCTTATGAAAACGAAAGTCAACGGACTTTTGCAACAGCAACAAACAAAACAACATACAGATATGCGTCGAGTCGCGTCGCGTCGGTGAAATGCTGGAGAAATTTGTCAGCCCAATGGGGCCAAAGGCAAAGTAGGCTGTACAACGGGCCAAATCTACAATGAAACTAAAAAATTACAAAAAAAAAAAAAAATATAACAACCTCAGACTTAAGACACAATGAACATGAAATATATATAAAAAAATATATATATCTATATATGTGTATAAAATAAAACACAAATAAAACCAACAATAATGCAAAATACACGCAAAGTTCAAAGCAGCAAACGGCCAAAGTCGCGCGCGTTTTAGAGGCGACACTGAGGCGTTTTATTTACGCCCCTGAAAATCGCGACAAGCACGCGACTTTTGCAAGTGACCCAATTTCAATATAGCAAACATTGAAAATGAAATGAAAATAAAAAAAAAAATATAAAATAAATAAATATAAATACAAAAATACAATAAGAGCAAGAATGTTGCACTTAATTTAACACGACTAATATATACCCTATATTTGTTAATTACAATCAAAAATTAATGTATATATAACTCTAAAAACGTATAAATTTAGACATTTTTTTTATATTATATATATGAATATATATTTAATATATTTGATCTCTCAAGTGTCTATAATTTATTAGCAAGTTTCTTTAATTTATTATCCAAATCAAAATTTATATATATGTAAATATATATTTATACAGCACTTGTTTATTTTAGACAATCTAAATATAATTTTTTTTTTTGCATATACTGAATCTAGTTTCCAATATTCAAGCTCATTTGTTTCTTTTAATTCTCACTAAAAATTTTAAAAATTTAAAAACAAAAATAATTAAAAACGTAAAAAACCAACTGAACCGAATATCTTTTGCTTTACGGTGACAAATGTTGAACAACCTTTAACCAAGGCAATGTTTTAATACTAAATACAATACGATTTCTATATTACTTTTAATGTCAAGTGCATTCATTTAAATATACTCTGGGGGCATAGACTCAGACATAAAAATATAAATTTATATATATATATAAACGATATAGGAGACATATTTCATTTAATAAGCATTGTTCTTCACAAGAATTTCAATGTGAAAAATTTATTAGAAATCCTAATATTATTTGAGGCAGCAAATTCGTCATTGTTTATACAAGAATTTGACTTAATTAATGATTAAAAAATATTGTAATTAAATATATTTTAATTGTGTCTTATCGGGTGTCATTTGTTTAGATTTCATATAATAATAAAAGTAGATTTTGAGACTTCTTTTGCCTCAAAGAATTTCTTAGAAAAGATATTGAATTCTACTTTTATTAGACTTGTGTATAATTATATAGAATACTGTTTACTTTATATCAAAATAAGTTTTAAGTTACTTAATCAATACTTATTACTAATTTTACATATTTCATATAGCAAGAAAAAACATTTCTTATAAACATTTTAAACAATACAACTATAAAGTAGATCAAATCTCAGCATTTGTATACATTAATTAATATTGTTGTTGCTTTGGTATTAAAGCGTAAAACTAAAGGATATTAAAAATGTATCGAATAAAAGAAATTTATCGATTAATAGATACATAAAATTAAAACAAAATGTCAGAAATTGCATAACTTATATAATTCAATAAAAGTTTAAGATTTTTTGAAGTCAACTCAAACTTTAGTTTGCAAAGAGGAAAAATATTGATAATTAAATAGAGAAATGAAATGAAAAGCTGTAATTTACTACTAACTAATAAAAAAAAGGAAATAAATAAGTATTTAATATACATATATATATTTACAACTGCTTGAAGGTAACATCTCTGATTTCTTAAAATATCTCTATCATATATATATTCATTCTTGAACACTATAAATAATACAAACATTTGATCAAATCATTTATTTTCCCTTTTTCTTAATTTATTTGATTTATAAATTAAACTTTATGCTGATTAGCTATATATGCATATAAATATATATATATATATATATATCTATTAAAATATGTTACAGATTTTATTACTTAATATATATATAAAGCAATCTTCAACCAAGTTGGTATTTAAGTTTTCAAAAGTTGTTTTATAGCAGCTCATCGATCTGCTTGGAAATAACTACTTCAATTTTGAATAGTAGCAATTTGATAGTTAAATAATGTTTAGGAAATACATTAGTTAGTGTGTTTAGGGTATACTTTAGTATAATATTAGTTAAGTAAAACATTCCTGCATGTTCGTATTAATCTCTTTGCATATTAATTGACTGCCTCACGTGAATTGTCCAAAAGCAAAACGATGTCAATAACCCAGGAATGGCACTTAAAATTTGTTTAGTATACAAAATGAACAGATTTATGCATTCGTGTGTGTATGTGTGTGTGTGTTTGTAATCTGCTCATATATATATATATATATATATATATAAGATATATGTATATATATATTTTAAAGCTGTACAAAATTTCACTTGGCTGGCTGCGCCGGCGCAGCTGCCGACAGCGAAAGTGAAACTCGAAAAGGTTTTTGAACTCGACACAAGTGGCTGCCGCTGCTGCGACAGAGAGCAGCTGGGTAAGGGCGCTACTCATGCAGAGGGCATATATACACACATACATACATATATATACATAAAACAACTATAAGTATGTGAGTACTGCAGAAGGCTGCGGGGGAGAGGGTGTAGTCTTCCTATAGTCACGACAACAGCAACTGGCCTCGACGCGCGTAACTGGAGCGGAACCAAAGACAGCAGCAACAAATTTTACAATTTGACTTTCTTTTCCACATGCAGCCGCAGCAAACCCAACAAAGAGTCTGCAGTCAGAGGTGTTTGCTGGTATGGACAGGGTTGCTGGGTTAAAGGGTTGGAGGTTGTACCATGAGTTAGTTACTTAAATGTCAATGAACTAAAAAAGAAAAAGAAAATGAAAAAAATGATGAAGTCAAAATGAAAGCGCCGCCATCTAACCCAATTAACAGGCAACTTTTGGTTTCCGTCTTGAAAACTTGACTTAAGCCACATTCAAGTTGTATATTGGCTGTGATTGGTTTTATAAGTTCCTTTTAACTGAAACAGAAAACAGTTTTCGGTATTTACTTTTGGCCTAGTCGCTGATTTGCCGGCAATTTTATGCGCTTGGCGTGCACAACAACCAAAAAGCCTCGCCACTGAAATATGCCAAAAAAGGTCAGAGACAATTAGCAAGTGTCGTTTTGTTGCTGTTGTTGTTTTTTTGTTGCTTGTTGCTTGCTGCTCGTTGCTTGTTGTTGTTAATGCAAACACCCGCAGCTGTCCCTGCCCTAAACATTGTTCCAGTGCCATAAGCCAAGCACACTATTGGAGTATAATAACAATATATACATTTGTATATATATATATATATATATACATATAGTACAACAAATAAAAACGGTAGCAGAGGAGGCCGACAACGTATAAATAACCTCATAATTGCCGTTGAGGGTCTTTGCAATGAATTATGCGAATTAACCTCAAACATTGAAATGTTTTTCATGAACATGCAACAATTTTCGACAAGTTTAACAAACTTGCTAACAGTTTATAATACAAAATTATATATTGATACGATATATATATATATATATATATAGTACATATAATATAAATTTAAGTATAACTTAAGTATATCTTGGCTAAGATCAAGGAAATTGTTAATGCTAAAGTTGAGCACAAGAGCAGATATTTACTACATGATTATAATATGAACTATTTCATATTATTAGTAAATAAAATTAGTCACAGATTATAGTATAAAATGCAATTAAAATTTTAGTATAAAGTAATAGGTATCATTTCCTCTAATATGATTTTATATTAAATATAAAATAAATTAGGGAAAAATCTCAAAGACGATCAAATAAATTATTAAAGTAAAACTCAGAGTAGATTAAAGAAATTGTTAATAAATGAATCTTCGGTATTGATTCCTAATAGATGATAATAATATAATATATATATATATATATATATAAATCCTCGGTATTGATTCCTAATATATGATAATAATATAATATAAAATATATGTATTTTAGATTCTTTTGTAAAGCAATAAATAAAATTCTGAAATTTATGAAATTTATATGTCTTTCTTCATAAAATAAACTAAATTAAAGTAAATTTCAGAGAAGTGAAAAAAATAATTACTTCATACATAAAATTTTTATTTTTATTTTTTTTTTTAGCAAAAAAATTATAGTCTAAATTTAACTTATCATTCCAATCTTAGGTATAAATTATTATGTTACTTGTATGAATTTTTATAAAATATTTTATTTATTTATTTATTACTTAGAAGGTAAAGAATATAATTATTACCCTACTACAGGGCTTAAGTATAAAATATAAACTAAGTTGAAATCAATTAAAAAAAAAGTTTAGACTTTTTTTATCATTAACTAAATTTAATTATTTTTTTATAAAAGCTAAAAAAATTAATGCATATTAAAGTTAAAATTTTCTTCTATAACTTTCAATATTTGGAAAAAAAAATATATAATATTTATAAATAAATTTTTCAAATTGTAAATTTTGACTCTAAGCCCAACTTAAGGCAGTAAATCTTCTAGTGAAATGTTTTAGGTATAAATTTCTATTCAAGTTTTATGAGTTGCTGTCAATTGTCGAAGTTCATTGCCCCATTGAGCGTAAATTACATGAAAACACCAAATAAAGAAAAAAAAAAAAAAAAACAGCTCAAACGCCTCAATCAACGTCAATTATTTATCATCCATCCAATTGCATATGTTGTAGTGCTACACGTACTAATATACAATCCCGTTCCGAGCAACAAGCTCGTGCCGCGCATGCGCAACCAACTTGCAGCAAGAGAAACAGAAGTAAATGGGTAACGGTTAAACACATTTTAAATGAAATTGAAAGCAAAAGCGAAAGTGTATTTGTTTCTAGTTTGTTTTTTTTTCTTTTTCTTTCTTTTTTCTTTTTTATATTTATATATATCTTTGTATTTTTTATTATAACTATTTTTTTTTTGTGTTGCTACTAACAATTCTTCAAATTTCTTTTGCTATACAATTTCGTGTTGTCAACGGTTTCACTTTTTACAATGTTAGTTTTTCTTTCTGTTTCTGTTTCTGTCTTTTTTCTTCTATTTTTTGCTACTTCTCAACACAAGGGTACATCAAAAGCAAAACAAAAAAAAAATATATATATATATATAATATATTTCTAACATCATAATATAAGTTACAATTCATTGAAAATGACTAAAAATAAATATTTATATCTGAACACAAAGCAATTGACCTCATTGCAAAGGATTGCAGCGAATATTAGATGATAAATGGGTATATATAATTCATATATAAATATAGAAAAATATATTATTAATAATATACAAAATAGTTAATGTTCTATATATATATATATAAATATATATATAGATTTCTTAGCTAGTGAAATCTAATTGAATTTGAAATTATCATCAATAATTTTAAATATATATTTATATTAATTATACTAAATATGATTTTATTAATTTGAAATAATGTCTTGCACCTTGTGCAGCCACTTTCACTGCTGTTGCCTGTCTGACACAGAAACTCCAATGACACATCAACGTGACCAAGTGCAACATTTTATGCAAGCAACAAAAAAAGAGGAGAGAAAAATATTATTGCCTGTGGCAGAGCCTGTTCTCTGTGTAGCCTGTTACTAGTGCCACTGGCAATGTCATGCAACTTGAAGCATGGCAATGCTACAAAAGAGGCCACATAAATACAACAAAAGCGTTACGGAAATGAACACACACAGCAACAACAACAGCAACAACAACGGCAACAACAACGGCAACAACATCCTGTTGCTTAATGCAAAAAATTGCAGCCGGCGATTTTATTTGTTTTCTGCTTCCCTTTTGGGTTTCTGGCTAAAAAGTTATAGAAACCGTAAAGTATGTAAACGAGGGTTAAAACAGTCTGTTAACTGATTTTATATCAAAGAAATTTCTCATATTTTTTTTTCTTTTTTTTTTTGTAAAGTCTCCAGAAAATAAGAAAGTTTTTTTTTATATGTTGATCTACAACAATTTTCCATTTAAGACAAAATCACCAAAACGAAAAAAAAAATTCAAGAAAAAAGTCAAATAAAAATTAAGACTTCAACTTTAGACTGTAGGCCACAAAAGTTCAACACTTTCTTTTTGGTTAAAGGCAAACATTTGAAGTTCAACTTTTTTGTAGGCAGCAACAATTACCCTATCAGATACAACAACAACAACAACAACCAAAGTAACAACAAGTATAACATGTATTAAACAACAATAAGCTCAAACTGTACTGACTCAATTCAAACACGAAAAAAAGAAGAGCAGAGAGAGAGAGAGAGGGGTGAAAACGGCAAAGATACACATATAAAAAGTAATCAGAAAAAGAAAGTACATACTTTAGAATAACATATAAACTATAAGATACCTTATAAAAATGCATAAAGTAACAGAATGCTACAAGCAGTGCTGCTTAGGCACTGCAATTGAAGTGTTCTCTATACCTTATTCAACTGAAAGCAAAAACTTAAAGCCAAAATTAAGTATAAAGAAAGTTGTTAAATTCGACTGGTTTTTGCTATATAATTTAAAATTTTTTTTATCAAATTTGAGTTTTCTAATTGCTCAGCAGAAAATACCTTGTTCTTATATCTTTACAGGGTAAATAACTATAACAGAATCATGGAAACGCTTGACAGAAAAATAAAATGTTTGCATAATAAATATGCTGTATATGATGGTACATAGCATAATTATTATATACAAATCAATTTATATATATATATATATATATATATAAATATATATGTATACAGTCATAGGACATATAGTTAATTATATATAGATTAGGATATATATTTTGGGTAAAAGTTTTATAGGCAGGTTGATCATATATAATTTTGTCTATGAAAGAAAGTGTTTAAGTTGTCAAGTGAACGATTTGCGACAATCGACTAAAGACTGGAGACACGGGCTGAGTGTCATTGCTCCGAATTAAGTTCAGGCAGGTTTGTTGAACCCTTTGAACAAAGCTTGAATTTGAATTATTTTCACCAGAAAAACCAAAAAGTATACAAAAAATGTAAGACGAACCCCAAAAAACAAGACACACAATTCGTATGAGCCCTCGGTGATAGGCAAAAGTGAGAGTTGAAGGCAGAGCAAAAGATTTGAATGTTGTTTGGATATTAAGGTCACTTGGAGTTAAAGTTAGAGTTGGGTTTTTATTTTTATTTTATTTTTTCTACTTATGATTATTATTTACGTTTTACGTTTTTTTTTTGTTTTGCTTTTTATTTGTCTAATTTTCTATGAAAGACTTTTCACAGTTTTATGAGTAGCTGATTTGGCCATAACGCATGATTCCAATATTTATAACTTTCTTTTAACTCTGTTTTTTTCTTTTTTGGGTTCCCCTACTTTTTGCCCTGATAAATGGAAAGCAGATACTAAGTTGTATTAAACATAAAACATATCGAATGACAATCTGCTCAGTGAAGTAAAAGGACAACAGCTGCGACAATAGAGTTGCAACAAGGATTAAAGGCTATGCGGCAAGCTTAAGTTACAGTTTGAAACAGAGCTAAAAAATTGGAGTTAAGAAAAATTTCAAAAATATTGAGAAATATCAAAATTAGGTGAATTTGTAATTAATTTTAATTATTAAAATTAGTTTCTATTTTTTCATTATATATTATTTATTATTATTATCACAATAAGCAACATGTGCTACTTTAGCAACACATTTTAGCCTGTTTCAAAGTGATTGCAATAAATTAAAATTAAAAATAAAAATTAATTAGTGTAGTTAAAACGATTTTATAATTTAAAAAAAAATAAACAAAAAAATAAAAATAAATTATTATTTGATTTTTAAAGTGTTAGCGCAATTTTATATGCAATTATTAACTTAATTTAATAAAAAACATTATTTAATATTTTTATTTAACTAAAATAAATATTAACTGATTTATAAAATTTTTATTATTAATTTTTTTATTTAAAAATTTAATTAATTAAATATAGTTCCATTTTTAAATTTATTTTAGTTTTTTCTTGCCATTTTATAGATAAATTTAAACTCCTTGCAAAGATTTGGCAATAAATAATATTTTAGCATAATTTTTTACTATTTATATTAAATTATTAAGAAATTTAAAATTTAAGTTTAATTATTTAATAGCTAACTTAAAAATTTAATTAAATAAATATAATATTTTATTTAAATTATTAAAAATTTTTTGATATTATATGGGCAATGCGCTTGCAATAAATAAAAATTAAGCAAAAGTAATTACTGTTTATACAAAAGTTTTTAAATAAGCGTAACAATGAAAAATAAAAATAAATTATAAAAATTAATTACTGTTTTGTACATCATTTTGAATCCAATTGTTCTGCAACAACTAATTTTATATCCATTTCATTTGTATTTAAAATTTAATTACAAAACTTTTGCGTTTTCAAAAATGAAAATGAAACCAAAGCTGATTGAAAACAGAACATGAAACACAAAACAGATTTTTTTATGTTTATTTTATTTTTTTGTTTTGTTCTGTTTTTTTTTTTATTTTCTTACGACATTGAGAAAAACCTCGCCGATTTAACAATATACAACGAACCCAAACCCTAGGGGCTTAACCTATATATATAATATATATCAATATGTATTTTATATATATATATATATATATATATATATATATATATATATGTATATATATATGTATATATATATATATGCATTGTTTATTTGTTACAAAAACTCATTCAACATTCGCACTTAGTCACAATGTGTGAACGACAAATATTTTAATTAGCTGAAAACTCAATTGCATAAAAGGTTTTTCTGTGGATAGCTGAATTCGGATATATCCTGTAAAAATGAAGGATAAGAAACAGGCATTTAGCATATATATATATATATGCAAACCATTAAATATATAAAGTCAACGCTGAGAAAAAGTTGAATTTAAGAGTCCAAATTTAGGCAATTTTTCAAGGGGAGCCAGATGCATCATCCAAGTGGAGTATAAGTGCTTCTGGATGGATATGAAGGATATTCTTATATCCTATAAGAAGGGTATGGCAAGGATGTAGTAAAGATATGAAAGAGTGATAGGAGGGGTATGGCAAAAATATAAAAATGTTCAGAAAGGGTATAAAAATGTATAGTAAAGGTATAGAAGGCTAATGGGATAAATATAGAAAGAGTATATGAAAGGTATACAAAGCGCTTAGGAAGGATGTAGCAAAGGATGTACGAATGGTATAGGAAGGGTATAAAAAATACATGGAAGTGATATAGGAGGGTATAGGATAAGTATAGAACGGATATAAGAAGGATAGGAAAGGAAATAAAAAGAATATAGAAATAGTATAGAAGGGGTATAGAGAAGTAAAGAAATAGAAATGATATCGGAAGCGTAAAATATGGGATATGCGAGTGGTATAGGAGGAGTATAGGATGAGAAGAGAGGAGGATAGGAAAGGTATAGGCAGTGTATAGGAAGGGTATAGGAAGGGTATAGGAAAGGTATAGGCAGTGTATAGGAAGGGTATAGGAAGGGTATAGGAAGGGTATAGGAAGGGTATAGGAAGGGTATAGGAAGGGTATAGGAAAGGTATAGGAAGGGTATAGAAAGGGTATAGGAAGGGTATAGGAAGGGTATAGGAAGGGTATAGGAAGGGTATAGGAAGGGTATAGGAAGGGTATAGGAAGGGTATAGGAAGGGTATAGGAAGGGTATAGGAAGGGTATAGGAAGGGTATAGGAAGGGTATAGGAAGGGTAAAGGAAGGGTGAAGGAATCATATGGAAAGGGTAAAGGCACGGCATAGGATGAGGGAAGAAAGGATATAGAATGGGTATAGAAAGGTCATAGGAATGATATAGAAGGGGTAGAGATAGGATCTACTTAGAATATATTTATTTATTTCTTATGTTTCTTATAGTTCCTTACCGATAAATCGATTTACTTACATTCGAAACTTAACAACCCTTTCCTGCGAAGCGTTAGGGTATCATTTCAGTTTGATAACAATGCGAAATTTATTGGTAATTGCACTTTACAGCTCTGAAAGAGAAATATATAAATAGCACACTAAGAATAAGTTGAATTCCCTAGAGTTTAAGGTTAAAGGTCAGCGAAATGTTGTGAAAATTTTTATTTTTATTGCTTAACATTTAACAGCAAGTGCTGTTAACTTAAGGCGTTAAAAGGATATTGATATAAATTGGGTGTGGCTCTTTCTTGTTGGTGTTGTTGTTGTTGTTGTTGTTGTTATTGAAATCATCAAACATTGTTGTATTGACCGCACAATCAATGGTCACTTGTTAGCCCTTAACCCTTTGCACCCCCTATGCTATACACAAATGCATAAGTACAATTTTAATTGAACTAGGTTTGGGTTTTGAACAGGGTTCAGCATGCCCCAAGGGTCATATGGTGCTTGGGCTGGTGGGTAGCCAGTGCGGCTCTCAGCAGTTTTTTTTTGTTTTTAGTGTGCGTCATCAGCGTCGCAATTGTCTCTCAAGCGGACATTGGTCATTGGCCCAAAACCCTAACCCCGCAGCGACCCAAATGCTCTGTGAATGAATGTACGAATGTACCTAGCGATTCAGTGAACTTGAAATGTCGTCATGCAATGAAAGCGTGAAAATTGTGAGCTATATTTTCGTTGTTGTTGCTGTAGTTCTGTTTACATTTTAGCTGAAGCTCGCTCGTTCCAGGAAACCGCAACGACATTAAAACCCGTTGATGTTAGCACATTTTGTTTTCCGACATGAAAACAGAGACAGTGACAGGGATAGGGATAGGAACAAGGACAGAGATAGGAATATAAATGTATATATGTATATATATATATATATGTGTATATAGATAGAAATAGGAACAAAGTACTATATCAGTAAGTAAATATAACAATAATTGCTGAAACCTTGAAATTGATACAAGCAACTGAACTCAACACAAATGCTGACAATAAAATTACATTAAAAAATATAATTAAAAAAAAAAGAAAATGAAAGAAAAAAAAATGAAAGAAGTTTTGCGTTTAATATGACATAAATTCTTGCTCACAAAGCAACAATGCAAAGCAACAACAATAACTATAGCTATTTTTTTTTTTTTTAAATATAACAAACAATTTGCTTGTTGTTTTTCATTGTTGTTGTTGTTGTTGTTGTTGTAGCATGCGGCACATGTGTGGCGATTTTCCAAGAATTATGTTTTATGAGTTTTAAGTTCAACTTTATATAGAAGACTCTGAGTGGAACCTTATCGCCTTAGGAAGCGTGAGAAATCTAGTCTTAATATATACCATTATATATAAATATATAATATATATATACATACATATATAAGCGATATAAGCCTTTAGTTAATGTGGGTCAGTTGGTTATATAATTCAATTTCATTAGAATTTTGCTTTTAGCTAAAGAGAGGGAAAACCGCAAGAAAGTTATACAATGCTTCAAATTGAAATCAAAAGCAACATTTAACTTAACAACAACATAATATATATATATATATATATATATATATATATAATATATATATAAGTATAAGTATTAGATATTTATGTAACTGTTAAGCATGCATAAGGTCATGACACAACAGAACTACGTCAAAGGTCACATTACCAACTACGCACAACTTATAATACAAATTAAATTCAAATTCATCAATTTAATGGCAATAAAACAACGATGTATATTATATAAATACTATGTATATATGTAGTATATATAGTATATTATATATACAAGTCAAAAGCAACTGCGTAAAAGTAATCGTCACATCAGCAATAAATTTATAAGGAAAGAGTAGCAAGGGGAAAAGAGTTTGATGAACTTATACAGGAAGTGGGAACAGTTCAGGCATTGACCTCAAGCATATATCGTTATGTTAGCGTGTTATACATACAATTGTATATATATTTATATACTATACTATACATTATATATACATATTATATATATATATATATAAATACTATGTATGTGCATGTGTATTAGTATCATAGAACAAGAGTCCTGGAGGTTAGGCAAGATTTATAACATCAGCGAGTTTAACGAACTCGCGAAGCTTAACCGCCCACACTTATACATATATATATTATATAAAATATTCTAAATACATATATATGTATATATGTGTATATGTGTGTGTAGGCAACATTTACTAGGCTTACATAATGTCCAAAATGTCAGTTAAAACAATATGGCGTCCTCTTGAATTGAGCTTGAGTCTGAGTTTCAGTTTGGGTTTGTTTTGGCATCCCGCACAAGTTGGCTAATGTTGCGCAAGGGAGACAAGTGACAACCGGAAGTTAACCTTGAAGTTTTGCAAGCGATAACAGCCAAGAGAATGTAACCAACAACCGACAACATTACCAACATTAACAGCAACAGCCAAAACAGCTAGGCAGAGTCAGAGCCAGAAACAGAGCCATTGCCCCGGCCAAGCTAGAATCCTGAGACCCTTTCCAAAATATAATTCCATGCCACACCATTACCCCAGACACGTGTTGGAAGTGTCTGTGTGGTGGCGTGTGTATCTCTGTGTGTGTGTGGTGTATCCTGGTGCGCTTTCTCTTCTTGCCGGAAGCTTTGGTATTTGGCATTTGTTGCTGGAAACGGAAGCTGGGAAGCTAATTCAAAGGAAAATGCGCGTACCCAAAAAAAAAAAAACAATATATATTTCAAGGGTGACTTTTTGCTTTGCTACATTTGGTGGCAAGGAGTCAGCATATATATATATATATACTATGTATATATATATATATATATCATGGAATGAGCCTACATAAGTTAAGGGCAATCACTTGACATTGAATCGATATTTAGTTAAACAAAAATAAGAGAAAAGCAGGAATACAATTTATAAGGATTCGATTTGAAAATGTTTCACAATAGCTTAAGGATGTGCCACAAAGCTTGGCAGCAGCTTAAGGATAAGCCATGTAATCAGGTAATTCGTGACATTCTTATCATTATCATTATCATTATTATTATTATTATTATTATAATTATTATTATATTTTGCTTAGCAACAATTATGGCGAGTCAACAAGCCAAGTTACAAGGACATTCAGCCAAAAATCATAAACAACTTCTTGTCTACTACGACCTACGCTCTA
The DNA here is from genome assembly GCA_037044455.1 of Zygothrica quintamaculata. Classification (NCBI taxonomy): domain Eukaryota; kingdom Metazoa; phylum Arthropoda; class Insecta; order Diptera; family Drosophilidae; genus Zygothrica; species Zygothrica quintamaculata. The sequence continues at coordinate 16,772 of JBAMBS010002309.1, forward strand.
TGTAGTCTATTGAGCAAGTACTCATACCTTTCCAGAGCTCTGTAAAGCTTTTCGGCTTCATTCACAAATGTGCCATACATATATATATATGTATGTGTGTATATGTATGTACTTGATGTCATTAAGCGAATTGAAAGCAACGCAAAAGGACTGAAATTTGTGTATTTTTTGTTTTACGCGACGTTCAACAAATTGCGCATTAGAAACACATGAAGTAGAACGAACGAACAGGTTGAGCCTGTGTAGCTTGTGGCATGGGGCATGTGGCCTGTGGCATGTGGCATGGATCGCAGTATGTACGCTTGTGGTTCAGCACGTGCGTATGCAACGTGTGGCATTCATATGTATTCGTTAGCTTAATACGCAAATTATTATGTTATGAGGCAAATCTCCGCGCCTTTTCCCCTTTTTTTTCTTCACAGCATTTTACTGATTTCCTGGAAAATTTACCCATGTTTTCCGTATTGTTAATTGAATTTTGCATATTCTTTTTTTTCTGGTGGCATATCTAAAACGGAGTGTGGCAGGCATAGGGAGTAAGCAGCAAGTGTTGGTTATGTGATAGCGATAGCAATAGAAATGACGCACTAGGGTTTTCAGTGTTGGTGTTAAAAGGCAACAAAACAAATTGAAATGCGCAACAGAGGGAAGAAAAAAAAAAGGAAAAGCTCTGTATTTGCATTTGTATTTTGCTGTTTTTCTTTTTTTTTTGTTTTTTTAGATATAATGTCAAGAAACTTGCGGCTTACGTGGCCTTCCACAGAGTGGGCGAGTCTGTTTTAAGAGCGCAAAGTTGAAGCGCGTGCAATGCCAAGGCAAAAGTTCGAGCGGCGTTCATATGAAAGTACAGTCAACCTAAGGTTAGTTGGAGAAGCTTTGTTCTGGCTAAGAGCAAGAGAAAGCTTTGGTGTAAGAGAGAGCTTTGTAGGGGTATACGAAATGCCGTTATAATTTAGCTTTAATCAACATTAAATATCCTGTAACTATTAATGTGCGAGTGAGATAGTAAACGATGTTGTGTGTATGTGAGTGTGTGTGTGTGTGTGTGAGTGTGTAGGCGCACATTTTCAAGGACTCTGCCACTAGAGATTCAGCAAGGTTAACGTAAAAGCACAGCGTGAAAGAGATAGCTGATAGTGAGAAAATGTAGCTTTTTGGCTTTCTCATTTTGCTGCCTTAGCAACGGTTGAAGTTCAAGGTTAAAGCTGAAGGATTTCTGGCTATGACATTGCCAATGCCAGGCGCACACTCACCCACAACGACACACACACACACACACACAGAATCACACACGTGGCCATTGAGTGTGACTGTGAGCAGAAGTTTCTGTCGTTTCCCTCATATTCCCATATTTCTTTGCATACTTAACAGCGCATGGAGCTGTTTATTGTTCGACTGGACTCGGCTCCTCCTACTAACACACACAGATACACCTGCAATCATTTAACCTTGAGCTTCTGTATCTGATATGCCTGCTACTTGCTATATGCTATATACTACATGCTACATGCCACATGCCACTTGCCACTTGCTACTTGCTTCTTGCTACTTACTGCCTGTCACTGTCACTCCTTAATGCTTTACGCAGCAGGCAAAGGCGAAAGGGAAGGCGCAAGCGAGGGCGGGCAGAGGTGGAACGACTGTTGATTATATTGCGGCGCGTGACTTTGATTTGATTTTTAAATGATTCTTTGTGCAAGTTTCTACAGATTTTTATGGCCAACATTTCTCTTGTATACCGTTATACCGTTATTCCGTTGCCACATTGATATTTTTAGCGGACATCTTCTGTTCTCTTGAATAACGTATACGTTATGTTAAAGGTCAACAAAAGGACAATACATTTTGGATTGTTTCAACTTATTACGAAGTCAAGACGTTAACACACAGATGCATTTAGTATACGTGTTTTAGCTGCTTCATCTTCTCACTCTATTAAATGTTATTTGTTATTAACTTATGTGCCTTTAAGTGGCAACAATGTGCCACAATAATATACTAAAGGAGCAGGCAAAAAGAAACAAAAGAAGAGGACATATAAAAAAGAAAAGAAATAAAAGTAAAAGAATAAATTTTAATACAGAATTATGAGCTGCTTTAAACTGCTTTGCAGCAACAACTAAGCCAAGTTAAAACAGCACAAAGTCAAACGCTTTGAAAATATAAACTATATCTAATAAGGATAATTAGTTAAGCTAAAGTTAATGCTGTTTACAGTTAGTGGCAAGTTTGACGTAAACAATACGAAAATAAACTCAAATTTCAATTATAGGCAAATAAATTGCCAAGGTTCAATCCTGTGACGTTTGCATGTGGCACTACAAATAGTTGTGGCAAGCAATAGTTTAAGGACATTTGGCCGACTGACCGGCTGACTGCCTGGCTTGTTTGCTGGCTGGCCGGCCGGCCGGCTAGCTGTTTCGTTTGAGCCAAGTAACCATAACAAATTTCATTATAAGGTCTAAGCAGAAATGTCTTTAGTTGGGGGTGGCACTCAGTACACACACACACACACACACAAGCTTGAGTGTGCAGTTACGGCCATGGTCAGGGCCAAAAAGGATGGGTAAAAAACAGAAGAAAAAAAATCAAAAAAAACAAGAATAAGCAACAAGGCCAATACCGGGCGGGCGGGTACTTGAACTTGCGCACGCGATAGTTGCATGTATCACATTGGGTGCCATTAACGTTAGTGGCATTTGGGTGGCATTTTGACCTTCATCATGAGCTTTTCTATGAAGCTTATTTTTAGTGCCACACAGCAAGAGTAACAGATAGTTAGACAGAGAGCGAGCTAGAGCGTGGGATAGAGTGAGATGGTCACATAGAGCACATAGTTGCATTAAAAGGTCATTTTGTTCAAGTGTGTGTGTGTGTGTGTGTTTGTGATTGTGTGAGTGTGTGTGGGTTTTGCCCAACGTTCAAGGTCATTGCTGCAGTCGCAACTGCTGGCGCAATGGCAATCCACACAACAACAGCATGAACAGCAACAACATCAACAGCAACAACAACAAAACAGAAACAAGAAAATACAGTAATTGCTTAACCCCAAGCCAACCTTTAACCTTAGAATATGTTAACCAATTTGGGTGTCGCATTGACATTGACGCAAATTGTTGAGGGTCAAGTGCATGGTCGTTGCTTTGGCCAGCATTACAACAGGGAATCAAATTAGTTGGGCTGACACTTTGAAAGCTTCGACTCAACCAAAGCCACGCCCGCATGCACACACACACACACACACATACACACAGACACACAGACACACACCAGCTAGCAGTTGGTTCAATTTGACATTTAAACGAATTGAATGGATTCTTGGTTATATTTAAACAGACCCATAAATCATTGAATAAGTCAATCATTTTTCGATAAATTATATATAGAAAAATATATTTCTATATAGTTTACGATTGTATACTATTTACTTAAGATAAAGCCTAAAAATAGCTGTAACAATTGCAGACATAACTTCGATTACTAACTGATATTTTAAGCAGTTTTGCATAAATTCCCCGACGTTTAATCATGGCAAAACACACAATGCAGCAACAGCAGCAAAAAAAAAAAAAATATATATTCAACTGTAATGATTTATATACACTAATTACAGGGTATTCTAATCTATATAAGTAGTATGTATATATAAAAATTCATTAAACATTTATTATATATATATTAAAGCAATTCCAGCTGCAGTAAAATTAAGCAAAATTGTGGCAATATCTTAACATTTCTATGAAAGTTGCGCGCAAGTTGCCTTAGAACTGCTGCAATTTGTGCGGGTATTAAGTTTTAATTCATATGAAAGAATTTTTATATCTACATTTTATTTTAAAGTTTTTACATTTTTTTACAGTTATTTTTATATTTAATGTATATTGATACAGTACTCAATATTGAATCATTGAAATACATGCAATAAAATGCATTTTTTTTCCTTCCTTCGGCAAGGGTATTACAGCTGCGACACAATGCAGTTTGCTTTACTTTCTGATTAAATTACGAGTGTGCATACGGCTCCATAGCTCCATTGTGTGCTGGACATAATACAAACATACAAATATATATATATATATATATATATATATGTTTATATATATACATTTATATATACTTATTTAATATCAAATGATATGCAGCGCACAATTAAAATTGTTGACGCGCGTGGCAGGCCATAGACCGAGCGATCAGCCATTGAGAGGGTACATTGTACTTTAAAGGTTTCGAGGGGTTGCCAGCAGCAACAACAACAGCAACAACAACAACTATAAGAAGAAGCAGAACAACAACAACAACAACAACAATACAAGAACAATTACTGATGATGACTAACACATATATATATATATATATAAAGTACATAGAGTACATTAAGCATATTAAAGAGAAAATACTTACACGACCTAATTAAGCGGTCAATATAAGGTTCAAGGGTGCAGAGTAGCTTGGGGTCCTTGTGCAGTTAATGCATTAGGAGCATTATGTACAGAGCAGCACAATGATACAAAGGCATAAAAGTAGAGGAGGAATATGTAGAAGAAGAAGCAGCAGAAGTAGGGAAAGAAATGCTTTTTGAATCATTGGTTCACTCACACAATTCAAGGCAATATATACATATATATATATATGAATTCTTCAAGTGGTATGGAAATGCAGCCACAAAGAACTGAAATCTGAATCTTAATCTGACTCTGACTCTGCACTTGGATTTGCGACAAAAGTTCAGGGTCTCCAGCTGCTGCATTTCTTTTGTTTGCTATACGCCAAAAAGGAAGCAGCTAATAAGTGCAGCAAAAGACAGAAAACCAAAAAATAAAAAAAAACAAATAAAAAGTCAAAAAACAAAAAATAAAAATGAATACCGGAAATATGTTGGCGATGAGACGCAGAAGACGCAACAATCAGTTGCTCCAATTCATACAAATTATAACTTGTCCTTGACTGTTGCATTAATATGCTGAACCGTCTTTATGTGGTTAGAATGCATTGTGTGGGCTCAGACGAAGTTCCAGCAAAAACAACAACAGCAAAAATAATTTAATAATTAACTAAAGCTGTGGGTGTTGTGTTTTGTTAATTAAAAAAAAATATTTGAACTCTTTAAGATGAAATTGAAACTCTGAAAAAAGAAGTTGAAACTCTGAAAGATTTACAATGATTTTGAAGTAGAGCAGATGCAGACGAAACACAAGAGTTGGCAGCATAAAGTTACTTTTTAAATAATAGTCAAAGATTATAATAACAGTTTATTTAGTAGCTTGAACTAGTTAAGAGTTTAAGCTGTAGAAATTTATAGAATCTTTCTACAACTTTGATTGTTGCTGCTAAGGCAAAGCGAACGAAGACAAGCTAAAACAAAAAGGGTTAAATTAAAATAAAAAATATTTATATTTTTTTAAATATTTTATATTATATTGTATTTCTATTAAGGTAATAAAATTGTGAAAATTTTAGTATAAAATATTAAAATTTAATAAAATCTTAAATTAGTCAAAATAAAATTATCTCTGCTGTAGTTCGTTTTTTATGCGTCACTTTGCAAGTTGCTCGAAGCTCAAGTAACATTTTATTAATTAATTTATATTTATATAAAATATTTATTATTAATTACAGTTTATATATATAAATATATATATATATATATATATAAATTATAAGCATTAATAGCAAATACAGTTGAAAAGTGCTTCAAAAATTTGTTTACAAAAAATTCACTTAATAGAAAAAAATCTTAAAAATTTTAAATTATGATGAAAATACATAATTTATATTTAAATTTTAAATAAATCTCTTTTGACACTCTCTTTAATCCTTCAATTTTATTACACTCAAAAAAAAAACAAAAAAATGAAATAATTTAACCTTGACACAAAAAATGCTGCCAACAACTGCTGCAATTCTTCAGTCTACAGATTATATTGCAGCAGCTGCTTAGAGTTGCAATTCTGGGTGTGATTTGGGGCAACTTCTTTATAAAATTATATATGCAAAATTTATAGAAATAATTGTATAACGATCGAGTTACCAAAGGAGTATATATAATTTAAGCAATTACAGTGAAGACATGTGTTGAATGGATTAAATTAAATTGTTGTAAGTAAATTGATGTTGCAGTTGCCCATAAGCTATACATATATATATATATATATGGGGTATACATACGCGACAATCTCAAAACAGAATGTGGGCGTAATCATGGCAAAAGAAAGAGCAATGTCAGAGCTCAGCAGGAGCCATTGAACTCATTTCCAGATATATGCATATATATATATATATATATATATATAGATTTGTTAAGAAACAAAGGCTCTCTATGTAAATCTGTTAGTCCATCGTTGGGGTACAGTGACCGTTGAGTGTCCAGGGAGCCATTGTTTGTTTGTTGTTGTTGTTGTTGTTTTGTTTTCATTTTTATTTTTATTTTTTTTTTTTACTCTTTTTTTTATTAATACTTCCATTTTGCAGCTAAGTTGTTTATTTTTATATTTACCCGTACTTGAAGCAAATTTGATCGCTTATCGGACACTTGCCAGGTCGTTGTTTATAAGAACACCACACCAGCAACAACAACAACAACAACAACAACAACCACACATGTTGTCAACGCATGTTTACAATTTACAAAGTTTGTTGATCTTCATCTTCCAGCGAATTGTCGCGTCAGCTGAGCCGCAATATGCGTAGACCGGCCTTAAGCCAAACAGGAAACAATTTGAAACGTGAGATGCCTCTTCAGTTATATGGCTATATAGTCGAAAGTTATGATTAAACAACTGATTCATTTGTGTCAGAATTATGCAGTAAATGCAAACATAAAATGTGAACAATAACATACATTTTAAACTTAAGCAGAGATTGTTCATAAAGATAGAGAGAGAGTGAGAAAGAGACAGAGAGGAGAGATAGAGTCCTTCAACTATAGTTGAAGCTGCTTTACTTAGACAATCTCTAAACCAAATATACTTTCATTATGGACAACTTTCATATACCCTTTGTTAGTTATATAACAGACAATAATGAGTATCTAGAAACCTTGACAACTTTTGGTATAGGCACAGCCGAAGACAGCGATATGGCCAAGACAGGAGCATAGCCAGGGTCAGGGGCAAAAAACGATAAGTGTATATAATGGCATAAAGTAAATTTTATTTTATTTTTACTTTTTTTTCAACTTTTGGACCAGACCAAAAAAGCTGCAAAAGTACAACAATGACAAGCATGCGGCATACTTTCCACGCTATAAAATTGGGTCAGATTTTGGTTACCAAGCCAAGCTCTATAAGCTTCATCCAAAAAAAAAAAAAATATATATAACTGAGCTCCTCTGCTCAAAACCACGGACACAACGCAAATTGAAGTCAAGGTGTCAGCTACATACACACACACTAAAAGAGAGAGAGAGAGAGAGAGCGAGAGAGCGAGAAAGATGCAAGATGAGATACAAAATACTTGGATGCTTGAAGGTTTTTCCGCGCTCTACACACAACTCAACTCAACTAAACTTAACTGAACTGAACTCAACTGAAGTCAAGTCTATGGGCCATTTAGACCGTCAGCGTCAATATTTGGACCTGGGCGTCGCCAAACAGTCGAAACAATTTCAACGCCGCGGACTGACCTTAGCTAACTAAACATTTATGTAGTTTGCCGAAGGCGAAGCTTCATATAGCTGAACTTAACTTAACTTAACTTAACCAAACTTAGCTCAAACTGAACTGAACTGAAATGAACTGAACTAAGGTAAGCTATTGGGTTGGGCTTTGAACTTGAACAGAGCGACAAGACACAGCAAGCAGCAGACTGACAAAACAGATGGACAGATGGACAGATAAACAGAAAGACAGAAAGACAGAAAAACAGACAGACAGACGGACTGACGGACTGACAGACTGACAGACTGACGGACAGATATATATAAAATATATAAATAAAATTTAAAATTGAAAAAATAAAAAACAACGGACAAACAAATTGGAAAACCAAACCGAATAGCAGCAGTTAGAAGTTTGACAGTCGCCCGCATACAGCAACAAAAAAATAAGAGTTAAAAAAAAAAAAACTTGAAATCACGGTCTAAACATACAAATCGTAACCAGTTTTCCTTCGCATACTCATACTCATTCATACTTATTCATTCGTACTTATATTAAATAAACGAAAGACCGTTAGACGTGAATAAACTAAATTCACTTCCGATACTCTAATATTCAAACGCCTCAACCACAGCCCTCGCTTTAATATATATATACATGAAAACAATATATATATATATATTTAGATTCGATTCCGATTTTTTAATTTCTACGCCCAATGACATTTGCCAAGAAGTTGTGTGCGGGCCTTTAACAGTGTGGGGTCAACTTAGCTTGGACTTCCTCAAACAATTTATCAAAATATAAATAAAAAACTTATAGCAAATCTATGATGAAAACTGCCAACAACTTGATAATGATATATTATATATATATAACACTGGCCAACAAATATTAGTTGCTATTTTGTCACACAAACGATCGTTGAATCTCTTTGTTTCTTTATTTTTTTTAACTATTAGTCATCTAACTAATTTATGTAAATTAACTTAGTCACAGTTGCTTGACTAAAAGCTACCCGGAATCCAACTTTTTTAATCGATCTCACAAATCGAATCTTATATATCTTAAAATGCAGCTTGTATCACCACTTTATACCCTAGTTTATATTTTAGTTATTGCTCTAGTTTTTACTCTAGTTTATACAGAAACTTAAACTCTAATTTATGTTTAACTTATACTCCAGTTTATACTCTACTTTGGTATGTAATTTTCAATCTACTTATTGTCTAGTATAAATATACTTTATTCTCTTCTTAATATTCTCCTTTATACTTTAGTTTATACACTACTTTATACTCTACTTTATACTCCACTTAGTATACTTACTTATGCTCTACATTATATTTTACTTTATGCTCTACCTTATTTTCTACTTTATACACTACTTTATACACTACTTTATACACTATTTTATACACTTCTTTATACTCTAGTTTATAGTTTACTTTATACTTTAGTTAATACTCTACTTTATACTCTACTCTATAATCCACTTCATGCTCTAGCTTATACTCTACTTTATACTCCTGTTTATACTCGACTCTTTATGCAGCTATTACCACCAAGGATACTGCTTACTACAAGAGCTATAATTGGTAGCTGATTGGCATAGAGTAGCGTAGGACTTCTAAGGATCAAAATTAATTTATAGAATGGCCCTAACTCTATATATTCCACGAAGTTGTTTCGATAAAGTTAATAGATTATATCTCATGTTAAATCTCATAATCCCTCAAGTCTCAGTATAACTCGATAAGCCGACACATTATGAGGAACTGTCTAATATATGATGCATCGGAGTAGATCATTAACTTCTTTTGCCTTTTAACTGTTTTCAGTTTTCGTTATCCTAAAAAAAGATAATTTAAAACTTGTTGTTTCAACTGAAAGCCGAATGCAACTGTTAACTATCTTGTCCAGAGCAAGATTTACTGCATGACAGATGAAAGATTTGTGGTCTGTAAGGAATCAGATTTAAGAAGCTGTAAATTTGACAGTTATATTTGTATGTATACATGTATATATTCAAGGTCTTAAGAATCATTAAAACAGCTGTTTGTTGTGTTGCGTTGGTGTTTAATGAAACTTTCCTATTAAATGTTAATGAAAATCCAAATAGAAGATTTATAAGCTGCTCTTGAGCAGGTGTTGAACTCTTTAGGGAATGGAAACCTATCTGGTGCATAAAAACCTTTCAAATTTTTTCACTTTAAAAGTACTTTTTCGATTGTAAATGCTTAAAGCATTTTCGATTTGTATTATAAGTAAGCCAGCAAAAGTATATGCAACTAGATTTATAGTTAAATTGGATATATTAAGCTTAGTATGCAACTAGTAAAGTTTACAGTGTCTTCAACCCAAAATATTTCATGCAAATTTTTTGTTCTATCTTGCATGCTTTCAGTATTGCATCAATCAAAGTATGATACTTAATATATAAAACAATTTATGTATATACAATTCTGGATATATATATATATATATATATATATACATATATATATATTATAAAGAATATATAAATTTATGTGCATAAACTTGTTTAGTTTGCAAAAAATATATGTATATCTAAAGGCTTCAAGTGAAACCAAAAAAAAGAAAATAAAAAACGATTTAAGAAATCTTTAAAAATTTGTTGATAGACTTTAAATTATTAAGTAGATAAAGCAGATAATTTCTTGAATTGCTAAAGTGATTTTTGTGCATTTAAATGTACTATATATATATATATATATATGTATATATGTATATGATATTGTATGTATATAAAGAGATTTCCATAAATCCCTAACCTTTAAATGGCAAATATATAAATACATACATATATTATTCCCCTGAGCCAGTTTTTAGATACTTCGCACGTTCGCACACCGTTCGACGATCTGTCTGGCAGAGAATGCACACACATACATATATATATATATATATATATATATATATATATATATATATATACAGCAAACGACTGACAAAAGTCTGTCTCTATAACAACAGCTTTAGTCAGCCTTGATCTTGGCAATATGATAACCCTAACCTTGAGCAAAGTTTTGTGTGTGTGATTTTTGTTGTTGTTATTGCTGCTGTTTGCTTTATGTATTTATTTATTTTTTATTTTGGCTTTTTTTTTTGGTTTTTTTTTATGGTGCATCTCTTCTTATTTCATATATATATACACTTATTTTCTACATATATTTTAATGTGTTTTTTTTTTTGTTGATTTTTTTTTAGGTGTATTCGAATTTTATATATTTCGTCTGCGTTATGAATTAAGTTATTGTTGCCCCCTTAAAACAGCACAGCCCCTGCCCCAGTGCACTGCTATCACATTAAATTAGTCAACCTAAAATCAGTGGCAAGCTAATCAGTGGCAAATGACTGACAACTGTTAAAGAGAATCAACGTCAACGTCTAGAGACAACAACAAGTGATAAGCGCAAATTGCAATCGGTTTTAACTTCCGCTTCGATTCATCTTCGGTAATTTTCAACTGCTCAAACTAGTCGTCCCTCTGTCCATGCGTCCGTCCGGTTGGCCCTCCCTCTGTCCAAGCATGCGTACCGGCCAAGTTCAGCTTATTAATTTAAAGCACGAGCCCCTCTGTTTAACATTTTATTTATATACCCTATGAATTTGATTAAGCAAAGGTATATGCATGAATATGATTAGTCAAGGTAACACATTGATATATAATGATTGAATATATATACATATATATATATCATAATCATCTAAAATGTGTAAAATAGTTGTACTTTGAGCTAATTAACACTTAAGTAAAGGGTAGCTTTTAGTCGAGCACACCAACTAGAGGGTAGCTTTTAGTCGAGCACACCAACTAGAGGGTAGCTTTTAGTCGAGCACACCAACTAGAGGGTAGCTTTTAGTCGAGCACACCAACTAGAGGGTAGCTTTTAGTCGAGCACACCAACTAAAGCAATTTTTAAAGCTTTTTAATTTGAATCTATGCGCTTAAAGCAAAGGCGCCGGCAAAGAGTTTTGCTTTCAGTTTTTTGTTGGCAAAGTTGCACATGAAAACTTGCCACAACTGACACCCTCTTTTCCACCTACCCCTTTCATCTATACTTACTATTATTTAGCAATTATTTGCTATACTTAAAAACAACAATTCACCCCTCTGATTAGCCATAACCTACGCCTCTGCTTGATTGAGTATCAGCACTAATATGCAAAATGTGTGTCTGATTGATAGAAAAACTAACACGATGTACACAACATGTACACTCCCTGTTTTTATTAAGTATAATTTAATTGTTAACAAATGATTTATAATTATTTGTAGCAAGGCATATTTATACATTACTCGCATGTCCTTGACCATAAACTCAATTTATGTTAATTTACTTTTACTTGTTGTTAATTTCTTGCAACTGTTTCATGCAATTTGGTTTTTTTTTTATTTGTTTAATTATCGCTTATTATTTTATTTGGTAATAAGTAACAAATGGGGTATACCAAACCTGTGTAAATCAAGATAAGCTTAAGCTTAAATTTAGCTAGCTATTAGTTAAGAATCTTTAATAGTCGTGCATGCTCTACCATACAATATAAACACTTGTTTAGTACAGGTTTTGTTTTGTTTTATTTTTTTTTTCCTTTGTGTGAAGTTTAATTTGTTAATTAGATAAATAGAAATTTTATTTATGGGCTCTGTTGTGCGGCAGCTTTTTACCCCTCATCGCACCAACTCTTAAGCTTAACCTTGAATGCTCAAAAGGCAATGGCAAATTTATTTGAGTTACTCTTTTTGTTGTTGTTGATGTTGTTGTTGTTGTTGTTGTTGTTGCTATTGTTGTTTTGCTTTACTTTGCGTCTTGCAAAGTAAATCAAGACGGCCATAAAATATGCCCCGAAAAAGCGTTAAAATTCTAAATAAACAAAACAAAAGTGGCGACAAAAGCAAAACAAATGCAAAAATCGAGTACATTAAAAATATATATATATACATATATATATATATATATATATATATTTAAAAAAAAAAATCCATTGGTTGATTCAAATTTCAATGCACTTTTTGTTGACGTTTATTGGCAATCGCTGCAGCAGCAAAGTTCAATTTGTTGGCCAGGGGGCGTGGTGGCGATCTGTTACGTGCGCATATCAAAATACAGCAACAAAAAGGTCCAGACAATAACAAAACAAAGCTCTTCGTCCTTGAATTGCGCGACAGGGCCGCTAAACTCAAACGTCGACGTCAACGTCGACGCCGATGTAGACGTCGACAACGTTAATGAAGGCGACGGCGACGGCTACGGCGGTGGCGCTGACGGTGTCGGTGTCGGTATCGGTGACAGCGACGCAAATAACTCACAGCACAACAACGTTTAGAGTAATCTTCGGGTATGGTGGAGCTATATGCAGTGCAAGTGAAGAGAGAGTGAGTAAGCGAGTGACTGAGTGAGTATATGGATTGAGAGAGGGTCTGTGGTAGCAAGAGGAAGTGCATGAATGAGGATTAAACGTGAGCGGGGGCAATATTTACTGAACGTTATATGACGTACAATGTGTGTGAGTAACTGTCGCTATATGGCTCTGTATCTGCCTGTGTCTGGTTGTGTTTGTGTGTGTGTGTGTCTGTGTGTGTGTGTGTGTGTGTGTGCTATACAATTCATCAGATGACGGGGACATCGCGAAATGCACGCCCATAAATAAATAAATAAATATAAAATAAATAGATACACACACACACGCATATGTATACATATATATATATATATATATATATATATGTATGTGTGTGTATATGTATGTATGTAAATACACGTATATCCAAATTAATTGTCAATATTTACATACAAACCGAATTATTCGATAATTATAAGAAGATGAAAACACACACACACGCAGACATCAGCAAATATTCACATCAATTTGAATATATAATTAAAAAATAAATGCATTAAATACATATAGACAATCTTTCAGCTTTTATATAGTTGCTACCAACTGATCCTTAAGGAATTGATTGTTTTATATATATACAGAAATCAGAAATGTCTATAATTTATAGTGTCAAAAATACGTCTTTTATCTGTAGTAAAAATATGCAAGATTTTTATACTACTTTTATACAGGGTGGCCCATCTAGCGTTTGCTTTTTGAACTATGGATAATTTTGACTTTGACATTTCGAATGTCATTGTCAATGTGTCAGATATTTAGTAGAAGGTTTGCGGTTTACGAAATGGTTAAAAAAAAAATTATGAAAAATATATACTCGTTGTTTTTTTATAGCTATTTTAAAACGCAAATCTTTCGTGGAACACCCTACATGCATTTTAGGGATAAAGAAAAAGGTTTAGCAAAATTGCAAAATGTTATAGAAAATAGAGACAAAAATTTAATTGAATATATACATTTAATTATATTTTATATATATGTTAAATTATATATTATATAAACTTTATTTATACATTATAAAGCAGAAGTAAGTTAGTTTTTGCACGCAATGTAAACAAATTGTGCTGCAAGTTTTGAGCATGTCACAAACGTAAATTAAAACTTTTCATACTAATTGAAGTTCAGTTTTATGCAATTGGTTAGTATTTTAATTTAACTTTATTAAATTATATATTATATATATATATATATATATATATGATACAGAAACAAGAAAGTTTGAAAATTTTGTTATTTTTGTGCAAATGTTTAATTAGAGTTGTTGCAAGAATTTAGTTGCAAAAGTTTTGTGTATATGCAAGCTTCAACTAGCTACTATGTATAGTTAGTGTTTTTTTTTTAACTTAATTAACCTTTAGTCTTATATAGTAGATAACTTTAACTGATTGCAATATATACCTTAGTATATAGATATAGTATAGACACATTTAAAGGGTTCTATTAGACTGATAAGCAGGGGGAAAGCAATCGTTACAACATTTTGATTACAAATCAACATTTTAATTTCTCAACTGAAATAAATCGATGTAAATATATTTCATAGTTGCGTTTTTGTTTTTTTTTTTTTATTAATTTATACACATATATATGTACAGTCATTGCTGACTAACAGCAACCAAAAAAACTAATTAATATAAAATCTTTATGAGAAAATAACTTTAAAGAAATTGTAACAGCTTGAATTTAAGTTGTTATTGAGTATTCAATATGGTAACCTTAATAAAAAAAAAAAAAACGGTGTCAAATTTCCAACGTCTCCCCTTCTAGTGGGCCACACCCATGGATGCTTTGTCCATGTGGGCTAAAAGCAAAACGCGCAATATTTAACCCCCAAAAAGTTTTATTAACGTGTTGTTGCCTGCAACTTGCTTGCAACTAATTTGTCGGTCTACTTAATTTCTAATAAAAATACTCGTTATGCTTATGTTCATTAAATAAACACATAAATCCAGAAACACATTTTTCAGATCCCAATATATATGCATATATGTATGATATATATATATATATATATGTATATATACATGATATATATATATATATATAAATATATTTGTTTAAAAGTGTAACAATAAAATATATAATTTTAATAGCACGTTTCGCGGTTTTTGATTTACAATTATTTACAACGAAAATCTATATATATATATATATATATATATATATATATATAAATATATATTATATATGTATGTATGTGTGCACGTGTTAATCTTATATATTGATGAATTTAATAATAATTATTATTGTTATTGTTACTATGCGGGAACGGGTTGTATTTCGATAGGTTTTGGCGCACGTCGGCAACAACAGCAGCAGCAGCAGCAGCAGCAGCAGCAGCAACAGCATCAACGGCAGCAACAACAATTAGTATTAAAACAATATATAAAGTAATAAAATATATATTTATATATAATATATATGTATGTATATAGCAGTAGCAACAATAATAACAGCAACAACAATAGGAAAACAATAACAAAAACAAACAGCAATTTTAATAAGCAATAATTGTTGAAGGTCGAAATGTGAATTTTGCTTAGAACAAAACAAATGTTAAATAACAACAATAAGTTGGCAATATTTTGAAAACAACATATTGCACGACCTAATAGCACCCTGTATATTATGAAATAAAACTCTACATAATATAATATAATAATTTCATTATTTACATTTTTTTTTTATTAATTTTGTAATGGTTTTACTTTAAAGCAATAAAAGTTATATTAAAAACTAAAACATAATTTCTTATAGATTATGTTTAATACAACTATATAGATATGTATAGATATATATATATGATAAGTTAGTATTAAGTATTAAATGTTAAGACAACAGGTGAATGTCGCGGCGCAAATTGAAATAATTTATTTGGGGGCTTGGCTCAAAGGAGTAATATGTCTATATACAAATTGTGGCTATAACTAACTACTGTTTTTTTTTTTTTTTTTTTTTTGCATATTTATGTATGTATTAGTATATTAAAAAATTTTAAAAATAATATATGTATAGTTTAAGATATATATATTTATGCAAAATAAATTTGACATAAGTTGCTGCTAATCCATCGATGATGTTGTTGCTTCCCTGTGATTTGCTTTGTTATTATTTTTTTTTTGTTTTTTTTTTTTCATTTTAAATATTATATAAAAACTGCGCACTATATGAAACTATAAAGTAAAAACTATTTTTAAAATTCCATAAATCAATATACAATGTTTTAAGCAACGCATATGAATTCTACATAAATATCATAATATTCTTTATTGTTTTTGTTTTACTTGTTGTTGTTGTTGTTGTGGTTTTGAGTTTTTGTTTTCTTCTTCTAAAGCAATAGATTTTGTACTGAGCTGTATTACGATCAAATTTTGTTTTGTTATTTTGGCATTTGCTTTGTTACGATATTTGATCACCATTAACCTGAAACGCGACAAACTCAGAGACAAACATGTATGTATGTAGATAAATAAGAAGAAGAAGAAGAAGTAGAAGAAGAAGAAAAAATGATACGAAGCCGCGGACAAAGACGTAGGAAATGGCAAAGACGAAGGCAAAGTTAGCAGCAACAGCAACAACAACAACAGCAGCAACAACAGCAACAGCAGCCCAAGGTCAGCGTCTCTTCTCGTGTGTGCGAGCATTTGAATAATTAAGTGCGAAATAAATTAATTTCAGTAGAACTTTTTAGCATGCGTAACGTAGCGTATTTAGCCGCATTTGGCCATTTAAATTAAGTTTAAAACTTTAAAATTTATTTCATAAAAGCAACCAGCAACATCTTCACCTCCCTCCCAACGATCTCAATATAATAACATAAAAAAAAAGATCTAAGATGGTCTTGTTATTTTTTTTGCTCAGAACAAGGTCAAGCGTCAAGTTTTTTTTCTTCAAAAATCATGTGATATTTTAGTTGATACCTAGATAATCTACCTGCCTAACTAGTAAATGTCCTTAACTCAAAGACAGCATAAAAAATAGAATATACTTTATGCTAATTACTTCCCTTTTAGGCGTTCTCAAAATCAGAAATTGATAGATCATTGAGTCTGAACTACAATTATCAATTCCATTGCTCATTTTTAGGAATTTCTTTAAAAAAGGATCAGAATACATCACAAAACCTTCAAATCAAAACTTTTTATTCAGATAAATAAATTAAATAATATCTTTAAATAAAGAGCATAGTCCTGACAGCTTAAAATTTTGAAGTTGATTAATAATTAAAATAATATTAATAATAAAAAATTATATTGATACAAGAAAATAAATAAAATAATTTTAAATATACAAAATTCAAATTTATATGAATTTTAAAACAAATTAATGAAATATATATTTAAGAATTTTTTTTTTAATAATTTCATTTTAAAAGATATAAACCCTTTCATAAAATTTAAAATTAAAAAATATTAATAAATTTTTATTATAAATATATATTTAAATGAATATATTTTTAAGGTATGACAAGCTTTAGTTTTATTTCTATAAGTTCTAAATAAACAATAAAAATTATGCATATATTTATAATTATATTAGAATAATATTTTAATTTAAATTTTAATTTTAAGCATTTTGTAAATTTATTTTTAATGCCCTTTAGAACCGAAGCTCACACTTGTTGCTGTATGAAGACTTTAGGGATTGACTATAGCAAGTGTATGGGATCCATAAGATACATAGGAAGTCCTGTTAACAAAAAAAATTTAGGAAACTTTAGAAACATAATAATTTTCTGTAAGTTCTATATAAATAAACTAAAGGAATGCCTTATAAAATATAAATATAATTTAATCGTATAAAATAATTCATATAAAATAAATATAAATTTTATTAGAAGCACTTCTACAAATATTTAAATTGAAAAATAATTTGTCAGAAAGCTCTTACTCATCACTCTCCTCTCTCTCTCTCTATTCTTCTCTTTTCCTTCATTACCCAATAGATCTAGGAATAGGCTTAAGTATTATTTTAGTCCACATAAAGTCCTTCAATTTCCTTACTGATTACTTTAACTTATAATAATAAAAAGGTTACTATTGGAAGAGATAATTCCAATTCTAAATTGATACAAATTCTTAAACCTTAAGTATACAGTATATTGTATACAGTATAATGCTTAGTGCATAATGATGATCCTTCATACATGATTTCTATATATATATATATATAATTTAAGATATAATTATATAGCAAGAAATGCATCAAAGCTAATCAAGAAAATACTTATTATTATTTTTATTAAAACATAAAATTTTATTGAACATTCAAATCGAGGATTAAACTGAAGTTGATGTGGCGCCATTGGTGGCTGTTGCGATGTGGCATGCAGTTAGCCACGATATGAGGGGGCAAGTGAAGGGGTTTAAAATATATATTTTTTTTTTTGCGCAAGATGCCGCTGTTGCTGTGAAAGTTTCGGCCCGTGAAAGTGAAAATGAAAATGCTATGCCGTTGCCACTGCCACTGCCACTGCCACTGCCACTGTATGAAAACCCACTGACATCAATTTGGGTAATTGAAGTGGCATGATGGGAGGTGGGTAGGCAGGGTGAAGGGGTAAGGAAGATGGAGGTTGAATGTGAGAGTGATGCGTCGGAGCAGAAAATCGTTAAGTAAAAAGTATATTATAAAGGTTTAACAACTGTTTCCATACTGTTCCAACTAAATCTTTTCTTAGTCCACACAATAAAATTAGTTATAAAAACTATATAAATATAATATATATTTATATTGATTACGTTAACAATGGCAAAAAAAAAAAAAAAACAAACCTTAAACGACCTTGAATCAGCGCATAAAACATATTTGTCTATCTACGTACACCATATACACACAGATACAAACAAACATATGGATATAGTATATGAATAAATATACTATAAAGTGAAATGTGAGTCAGAATATGTTATAATTGAATTAGCAACTGGTTGCTTAACTAAGTAATTATTATAATTTATATTATTCAATTTAAACAAGATACTTTAAGCGTTGCAATATGTTTGTATTGATGTATGTATGCATGTATATATGTACATATATGTATGTATGTTTTTTTCTGCTATTATTACTAACACAGCAACAGCTGCAAGTGTTTTGTGTATCATAATGACGTTCACGCCTAAGCCAGGTGCCGCCGTCGCTGACGCAGCCAAACTCCCACATTCACGCGCTGCTCAAATGTGATTGCATTCAGAGCCGGCGTGCAACACTTTGATATTTAAATAAAAACGAAGAATGAAAAAAAAAATAAAAAAAAAAGAAAAGCGAAGTAAAAATAAAAATAAATAAACTAAACCACCGGCACACTGAAGAACAAGAGAGTGTGAGAGACCGGAAGGTGAAAAGAGTACGACATTGTGAGAGTATGTCCAAAGCTAAAGAGAAACACCACTCAATTCAATAGAGCATAAAGCTTTAACTAACATCTAAGAGCAATCTTAAGAGTTCTTTAGTATTAAAAGCTCTGCGCCTGGCAAACTGTGTTGAATTTCTACCATTTGAATTTGAGCGCGCGTAAAAAGTTTTAAAGCTTCAGCAAGACACAGCTCAGCACGCAAAGCTGGTGCGCAAGAAGAAGAGTTAGCTTAATCAAAGAACTAATACAAGAAGTTGCATTAATTTAATTGATAATGTAGTGAAAGTAACTTAATAATTTAAGCAATAAGTCAATTTACTATTATTTAATATTATTTATTAATAAATATTTCATTATTAATACTATTATTTTATTTTTATTTTTAATTTTTATTTTTAATTTTATTTTTATTAAGGTTAAAATAATTTTTATTTTAATACTATTATTGTTATTATTATTATTATTATTATTTATTTGCTTTACCGCTTAGTGCTCATCGTTTAAAAGCGACGTTGACGTCGGCTGCGGGTGCAAATACGACCTTGACCGTGAAATTTAAATTTAGAAGCTACGGCCGGCTACGGCGTAAAAAATGCAAAAAGCTTTTGCTTCTCTTTTCTCTGTGTAAGTATACTGTAAATATGTATGCGTGTATATATGTTTGCATCTCTGTGTGTGTGTGTGTATGTGTGTGTGCGGGATACTACACAAAAGTGTATGAATTTAAATGCCCTTTACCAGAAACAATATAACCACAAAAGGTATACTTAATACATATTATATACATGTATATACAAATTACTTTTAGGGAAGGTAAATTATATATGTACATGTATGTGTGTGTATATGTTAATATGTATGGTATATGTACATTATTTATAGAGTATTTGCTTGTCGATGGTCTTTGATTAGATCATTATTTCATTCGTGTAATTGCAATTGAATGGTAAGGCGTCAGGCCAAAAATGCCACAGGTATTTCCTGCCCGAATTACAACTACGCCAAATTCACATTTGTATACAAATCTATGCATATACATAGATATCTACATATATGTACATATATCGAATAATGAAATTCGTCTGTCTCATGTGCGCAATGCGCATCGCATGTGACTTATAAGTAAGAGAGTGTTTTGTCTTAAAAATATATATTTTTTTGATATGCGAGTTTTATTTTTATCAGCAGCAGACGCCAGACGATTTCATTGAAATTTGAACTCTCTTGCAATTATGCAAATCAGTCTAAGAATAAGATAAGCTATGCAACATCATATATGCATACATACATGCATGTATATATATAAATTCTGGGGTATATCTAACATAATGCTAAACCTTTGCATTTGATTGATGAAAGAAACTTTCGACGACTGAGAAGTAGAAAGCATCATCTCTTCATGGCATCCTTAAATTTTATAAAGGATATTAGTTAAGATATTATTAAAAATAAATAAAGTTATCTGTAACTTATTTCTTTGATTTACCTTAACAAATTCTAGCCATAGGAATAAACTATCCATAGGGATAAGTATGCACTTCTCTCTCCCTTTTTCTTGTGTACTTATTTAATAAAAACAGATTTTAACTTGATAATTTACAAGTATATTTATCATATCTTACCTATATGATAATCCGTTACATTATATATATATATATATAATATTACATATATATATCTATATATAAGTCTTCTCCAATTCTTCTGAGCGAACATTATTAGCAGTGCATGGAGAAGCTGCGTATACGTCATTTCATAAATAATTTTATGCCCTGCCTAGAGGGAAGTATTTTTCGCCATTCTAAACTAATTTATAGCTTATATACAATTAGGTATATTATATATATTTTTGATTTTGTATTTAGCAAAAGGTGCGTCAGCTGAAACGTAATTGTTGTTGTTTCCTGAAAATTAAATTACAATTATTTATTTAAGCATTTAGTATAAAAATTTTCCACGTAAACATATTTTTGGCTTAAGATCATCCATTTATTTTCATCTTAATTTAACTACATAGTGAGTGGATCAAGTTAACATTAATAAATATTGTCCTTATTCATAGTTTAGATTGGATAAATTTGCAGGGAAAACTTAGCCTTTTTATTAACCGCACAACCATGATTGAGCAGAACAAGGGATCGATTATTATCACCACGACAATTCCATTTTCTTTCATATACATTATAATCAGCATTTCGATAGTTTTTATCTTCGGCAAAGTTGCATATAACGAAGTTTTGTTTTTGCATAAATGCGATAGGTTAAGCTATGGTTAACTTAAACAAAAAAGATACATGAACTATCAGTACAATATATTCTGTCAAGAATTCAGACGGTTGACAAACGATGTCTGTAAACCATATTTTATTTGGGTTCACTTTGACAATGTTCTTTACAGGGCTTACTATATATGAGATAGGCTTTAAAGAATTTTATAAAAAACAAATTTGAAAAATCCTTTAACTCTTTTTCAGGTTATTTTAACATAAATTCCTTTAAAGACAAATTTAATTTTTGTTGCAATTTTAATACTTAAATCAGTGTCGAATGAGGTACTGAAACTTTTTCTTTTTACCATCGGGAATTAAAATTATATATTAATATAGATTACCATCGGGAATTAAAATTATATATTAATATAGATTTTTTATATTTTAATATAGATTTTATGGATTTTACTGAATTTACTGTAATTTCATTACATTAATAATGTATCATTTGGCGTAAATTGCGAAATTTAATAAAAATTCTGTGTTTCTGTTTTTGCGTATGATTAAACCTAGGATTTTATTTCTAGTCGGTATATTTAATGCAAAAAAATGAATAATTAAACTTTATATAAAAAAATATTTCATTGAAAAAGTCAATGAAGTAAATTTTTGAAATTTGCGCATATAATTTTTTATATCGATATATCGACTGCAATATGTCGATCAACCATCACTTATCAATTGCAGGATTGTATTCAAATCGTCAATTAAACCATAAGAATCCAAAATAATTTTGATATTAAAACAGTGTAACAAGTAATTTTAAACTAGTAACAAATATTAAAATAATGCAAAAAGTTTATTGGATTGTTTATATATTATAAGCAATAGCGTCCTATGTAGTGGTAACAACTGTGTAATCCATTTAGAAAACACATTCTGATAAGAAAACAAATTTAGTTGGTTTCGCTATGAGCACAGCTGTTTATATTTTTATCGATACTTTACTTAGTTTTGCACTTCATTTAAGACTAGCATTATTTTCTCTTATTTGTATTTCAAAATCAGGATTTAGTACGTTTTTAGAATCCATAATTACAGAGTATATTAATAATTTAATAAATAATAAAAATAATCATCATTTATTTAGTCGTCGAACAGGACTGCCAACCTATTTCAAATTTACAACAGCCGGTAAAACTTTACGACAGTGGTGGCTATGGAAACGTTTGAAACATTTAGGTTTGGAGTTTTCTATCAATCCATTGGAAATTCAACATTGACAGGCATTAGGGTATCTTATAATAGATAAAAGAAAGCCGGCAACATGGAGAAACCCCAACTGATTGAACATTTGCATGAATCTGTGAATTATACCGTCTATGATACTAAATGGATACCGCTTTCGGCCAAACTTGTGGTGCTTGGCTCAAAGGCGAATGGCCATGGCATTATAGATATTTTCGAGTTAAATGAGGAAAAACTAGAAAAGATTAAATCCATTGAAAAGAAGTCTGCGTTTAAATGTGGTACTTTTGGGGCCTCTTCGCTTCGCAATCGCCACATGGCGGTTGGTGATTTTGACGGACGCTTGCAAGTGATGTAAGTATATTAGAAGGGAGACATGGTTGATTATAAATAAGCTTACATCGTTTGCTTTATAGCGATCTAGAGCATCCCGAAATGGCTGTGTATAATGCTAAGGCACATAGCACTATCATTAATTGCATTGATGCAATCGGCGGTACTCAGGTAGAATGTGGAGCACCAGAGATTGTGACTGGCAGTCGTGATGGTGCTGTCAAAGTATGGGACATACGTCAGGGCCAAGATCCTGTTGTGGACATATCACCTCCACCACAAATGGGCGATGGTATCAATAAGTCTAATATGCGTCGCGACTGTTGGGCTGTGGCTTTTGGCAACACGTTCAACGAACAGGAACGTATTATAGCCGCCGGCTACGACAATGGTGACCTGAAGCTATTCGATTTACGTATGCTGGGCGTTCGATGGGAAGCCACCATTAGAAATGGCATATGCGGCTTGGAATTTGATCGTCGTGATATACCCATGAACAAGCTGGCTGTGACCACACTAGAAGGCGGCCTTCTAGTCTATGATATGCGAACCCAACATCCGACTAAAGGATTTAGCTATGTAGAAGAGCGCAACGCAGGTCGTAGTGTTGGTACTAATGGTGTAATTAGTGGCCCCAAGGCAACTGTTTGGACAGTCCGTCATCTTCCACAGAATCGGGATGTATTTTTAACTGGTGGCGGCACCGGTTCCATACGCTTGTGGAAGTATGACTATCCCGAACGTCGCGTAATTGACGATAGCGAAGGAATCAAGGAAGGCGTTGCCGGCAAACTACAAATGATTAGCGCTGTTACATTGAGTTCCCAACCTGTGCACAGCTTTGACTGGCATCCGGATAAGCTAGGTCTGGCCGTAGCTGGTGCCTTTGATCAGAGTGTACGCGTACTTATTACTACCAAGTTAAATACTCTATAAGTTTAGCTTTATTGTTAAATAATAAAATATTTAGAATATTTACAAAATAAAATGCATTTACGCTCGTTTCATGCGCTCTTGAAGAATAGTTGTTAGCTCTGCGAGCTGCTGATCCAATTGCTGCATTTGGGAACTTTGTTCCTTGGGCACCTCAACCAGGTTGGCACGTTTTAAAGCGTTTAAACAAGAGGTCGATGCCAGTCTGCTTGAACTAAGCTGTGAGGTTATCATTACTTCGGTTTCATCTGTTGCATGCTCCTTGATAGCAGCTAATGATAGCTCAGCTACCTCCTGGCAAATAGCTATAGCCTTTTTGGCATGAGCTGATTTTGTTTCCCAACTTGGTTCTTTTGCCGTATAGGCACGATATGATTTCACGAGTCTCTCTGCCTTTTTGAGAGGCGTAGTTGCTACCAGAGCAGCCAGTTCCCAAACCATCGGTTCATTTCCATGCTGCACGCACTGCTGGCCAAGCAGCAGAGTGATGCGACGTTGCAGGGAATTGGTCTGGGCTTCAGATGTACAATCGGATTGTATTTGTCTAGCAATTCCATAGACAATTCGCGTAAGAACCTCTTCGTCTAGGTAATGCTGCTTTAGCTCGCCAAGTCGCTGATAGGCACGCATAGCATCCTCCCAATGACTGGTATCAACTGACACTAGCATATAGTTCTCCCAAACTTTCCAGTTACTATAATTGCATTTCAGTGCCTCGCCAAGTAAACGATGAGCACGCGGCTTGTCCCCCAACTTGATTAGTGCTTTGGCTAGATTGTTCCAGGATTCAAAGCCATTCGGCTCTAGGTGAGTGTAGGCTAAGTAGCTTTTGACAGCAGTTTCCCAACGCTCGAGCTGTATAGCACAGTAGCCACAGCGCAACAAAATAGATTCCTGCAAAGTATTGATCTCCAAAGACGTCTCGTAATGGCTGATAGCCTCGGCGTATTCAGCACGTCGATAGAAGTAATTGCCCCAATAAGCCTGGGCCTTACCACTTGTTTGTTTGGAATGTAGCCATGCCTGTTCGTAACACTTGGGATCATCAATGGCATCGCCCAGTAGACAGTATAACAATGCCGTAGGTTGCTTATCTATTTCCTGCCTTATAATCTCAGCCGCCTTATGTCGCAGCTCTAGACTAGTGTAGCATTCGATAACCTGTTGCCAAGCATGAATTTGCAGGCAAATATCAAGAGCGGTTTTAGTCATACCCAGTGAACGCAGAAGATCGACTAGCTGCAGCTGCACTTGCCACTTTGGTATCAAAAATGCGGCAAAGCCATAAGATAAGCGTGCTTTCAGCGTGTGCTGTTCGACGTTGTCCAACAACTTAACGCACTCCTCACACTGTTTCCAACTGCGCTCTACAGTGCGACGTTGGCCAGACTCTTGGTGGCAGTTTAAAAGAAGCGCAGCTTGGCGTACTTGTAGTGGTCCATGCTCCTGATATAACAACGTTTGCGTATAGGGTTCCAATTGCTCATCCGCTAAGCGATCTTTGGGTTGTGAACGCTTTAGTTGTTTGCTAATGAAATACAAATTGTTTTGAAATTAGATGCATACTTCTGTCATGCAGAAAGACACTATTATACTCACACCTTAGCCAGAACCAATGCTTGAAGCACGCTAGGCAATGTCATTACATCATTGTCTTTGGGTTCTATGAATCGTATACGCTCCAACCGCGTATCATCTTCCAGTAACAAGAGATGCGGCAGCGTCGTGTTTGCATTAGACACCAAAGCCGTTGGTAATGATTGATTTATTGATTCTTGCACAACTTTGAGACACAATTGAGGCAATGGCTTTTGTTGAAATTTAGTGCGCACACCTAAAAGGCCTTCTACTTTAAGTTCAACTTCTAGATGCTTACAAAGCTCATCTAAAGTCTGGCAAGCCAAATCGGAGCGATGGAATTGCAAATATCCATTGGCCACTTCGAGTAACAACAGTGCTTGCAATTCTTTTTTTGTAAAAGCATCAAGATGAGGTCGAAGTTCAGCAACTGCCAATTTAAATTCCTCATATAAAGAGCCAGCCAAGTCATCTAGGACATGTTGATGCAAGCAGATTACACGTAGACGCCACCAGATAAGCAGCTAAAAAAAAAAACGTATATAATCAGTGCAAAGATTGTTTCTATCTAAATAAGAAGTATTACCTTTGAATTGGGTTGGGCAGCAATAAGTGAGTCTAGCATTTGCTTTGATATAAGTAATAATTGAGCAGTCTTCACATTAGGATTAAGTTCTTCTCCGCTAGCCTTTAGCTGTTCATAAACATCACAGTGTTCCAGCTGTTGTTTCGATAGCATTTCACTGCAGCTTAAAACTTTATCAAAAGGTCCAGTAAAATTGTTTTGCACAAAGGCAAAAATTAATTTCAGGAAATCATTTAGCAATTCTGAGACCTCAGCGTATTCCTTTAACTCTTCTTTTTTATTATTCTCCCATCGTTTTATAATTGTTTCTATCTCATCTACTGTCCATAAATCCTGACCGGTCCAAAGCTTAGACAGTCGCTCATCACTTGGCAAATCTAAGATATATATTACAAATAATTGATTCTATGATTTATAGATCACTTACCGTTTGATTCTACTGCATCATTAAAATTACATAGAAAATATTCGCTTAACGTTTCCTCTAACATTTTCAACAGACAAACTATATTACCTTCCCACGTGCGTCTATTAATGGTTACGGTTTATTCACCGGCTACGAGCTTTGTTTATTTTAAATTAATAAAATTTTATGATTTTCAAGGTAGTTTTATTTGTCTTTTCGCCAGGTGTCAATTAAATTGTTAATAGAAACGCTATGAAAAAAGAAACAATTTGAACTCAGACGTAAATCAGAGTGTTTTGATTGTAAACATAAAATGTGCGGAAACATTTCGCAAATATCGATACATGTACGATTATATCGCACGTTTGTTTCTCTATTGTGTAAGGCTGGGTACGTGCCTTTTTTTAAAACACGCACGAGTACAACTGACATGATGTGAGCATCGCAATAACGTTTTTGCACAACATGGGCAATATATACAAAATTGTTTTAAATTTGGCGTCAGAGGTAACATTACACAAATATGAATTGGTATATTGAACTGTTAATTTGCACATTCGGTATGACATTTGTCTCAGCTGTATCCAAGTGCACTTCGTATAAGCATAGAGTAAGTCACGATTAACATCCATCTCTACTTCATCACGCGTGATTATTTGAATAAGTTTATTCGTCCGTTAATACTTAAGCGAATACATAAACAAACATATAAAATATGCTAAAACTCAAGTATTTTATTCTATAAATAAAATACATTTATATTAAAGTATAGAAATTGATTGACATCAAATGCGTAAAAAAATTGCCTAGGTGACAATCCTTTTTCTTCTACCTTATTTATTTTTATGTAATTTATTTCCAGAATTTGCTTTATTTTTATTTTAAATAGTATACTCGTTAGTCCTTAATAATTTTCCTTAGTAATTTTCTATGCATTATGTTTGTGTAATACATTTAACATATTTTGTTGATATATTGACAGAGCAATGTGCCCCTTGAAATGAACTAGAGCGAGACTCGAGCACATAATAGAGGGAGACAAAAATCAAGTGAAATTGCATATGTATTTGGCAGGTGTTTATAATAAAATTGCACATATATCTACTTCTCTTTTTTTTTTAAACACAGATAACCTATTGAGTAATGGTGCTAGCATTATTATACAATATTTAATATTTTTATTTTTTTATTAAAATATTACCTATGGCCTTGGGTTTGTTGCTGCATTCGGTATGGTCCAACTTTTAATTTCCGTGAATTAATCTTCTTATAGACTATAATACCCCAAAAATAAGTTAATGACAGCCAATCTACAGTTATCCGTAAAAAACTTAAAAAAAAAAAAATTGTTTTAATATTTATATTCATCTGGTTTTTTGGTTGTCCTTAGGACGATTTTTTAAACTCACTTCTGGAATAACGATGGCGCATGTTATATTCAAAATGAAGAAGTGAATTAATACGAGCAATGGTGTCCAGCAAGCAACCGAAGAATCTTAGGTTTTGTTTTTCCTTGTTTTGTTTATTGGGATCACATATTTTGTTGGTTATGAGAATGCTACTTTATTGTTAGTTTGCAGAGCTGCATCTGCATGTCAAAATATTCTTTCATGCGTTTTTCAGCTTCCCGCATTTTGGAGAGCATTTCCAGACTTTTGTTTAACGATTGTGACGACAGTTTCTTGTTTTTATACATTCTCATTTTAGCTCTCAGAAGGTTTGAGACTTTTGTCCAAGCAATCTTGTCAGTCGAATAATGTGTACGCGCATAAACTCTGCGTAGTTTCCTCTTTTCTCTAATTAAAAACAATAACTCTGGCGGAAACTCCTCTCTTGTCTCTGAATTCACTGAAGTCTTGTCATTGCTGGACTTAGTTACTTCCGATGGAATCTCTTTCTTGAAAACTTTTTTTTCCATTTTTATTATATTTTGTAATAAGCTTCTGTTAGATGACAGTTACTGAAGTGAATGAAAGGAATGCGGGCAAATTTGATAGTTCACAACGATAATTTATAAAACTATCGAAACTAACACAGAAAATAAACGATTGTACAAAATATATCGATAATGGTTAATTGAATATCGTTTAAATGTGTTGATGCCGTAACAAGAAAGAAATAACAATTTAAATAATATTACAGAAATTATTACTAAAAATGTTACGCGTTAGCTCCCAATTGTTAAATAATTTGTCCGTCACAACAGCAAAGACAGGAAATAACAGTTTTGCTTTAGAATTTGTCCGATGGAGACGTAAACCTCGCTGGCTACCGGTAGCTAAAAGCAAAGTATTCCGCGTGCCCGAGCGGAAGAAGCAATCTGAGGATGAGCGTACCGAACTGATGCGGCTACACAATCAATACAAGTAAACCTTATATACTGAACAAAAATTTAAATACTGATGAATATATATTTTATTGTTAATACAGAACTCAGCTGCGATCAGTACGTCAATACTTACGGGAGGAAGTAATCCGCCAGCAAGAAACGTCAACAGCGGATCACATAGTGCTTACTCCAGAGGAAGAAGCAGCTGACTTTCAGCGTCGCCTAAAGCTTAATGAGGAATGGAATGCAACGATTGCCAAAGAACGCGAAATCCGACTAGCTAAGGAACGAGAAGCAAAGGTTGCTTATGTTCAAGAGCGTCTAGATGCTAGTAAAATACGAAAAGAAGAACGTCTTGAACGAGCAGACGAACGTATTCGAAATGAAATTGAACAATCCAAAACATTCATCACTCGCGAAAATCTAGACGTAGCTATTGAGACTGCGCTGGCAAATCCCATTGATCATAACTTTGCTATTGATATCACTGGTAACTTGTATAAAGGACGAACGGAATCATTAAATAATTGAGTCAGTCCTAAGCTTTTGTCGTTTTATTAAAGTCTGTTTACGAATTATCCATGTTTGACAATTTTAATTCTAAACTATCCTATATATTTTCTTTTGCAATATAGGATTTTGCTTAATGATCAGTGTAAATTGAAAAAATGTATTCAATTTGCAGTAAAAATTTAAAGTTGGAACACTGTTCCAAAATCGTACCAAAACTTAAATACTTAATTATTTATTTTTACATGGAGCTAAACTTATAAATATCATCATAGTGTGTGGTAGGAACGTACAACGCCTACAAGGCAGCAGTACCATTTGTTGGTGTTAAAGGTGTCGTTTTGATTGGTTTTCGCAATGCTGCCTCGTGCTGCTCAAAAAGATGCACCCAATCAGGAATAGCCTGCAACTTGGCTCCGATAGGACCCAGATTAATCATATCGCCACTGCGTTCTTCTCGATTAGTACGAATAGACATGAGTTCCTATTAAACCCCATTTAGAGATTTTTAATAAAATGTTAATTTTAAAAGTAGGGTAAGCTTACCTGTAAGAAGCCTGACTCCATACCCATGTTTAAATCGAACACTATCTCTCCTAGCAGTAATTTTACACGCCCAGAACGATAACGGAATATCTTACCTATTTGACCCTCCTCCAGAGGAGCTAATACACTGGGCCTTGGATCTTCAGATCCATCATCTATTAGACTATTGGTTTTCTCCGTGTTATTGGGTGGTGGTTGCTCTACTTTTACAGACGTTTCTTCCTTTTCATCCCTTAGACAGGGCAATACATTTGGAACTTGCATCATAAAGAGTTGTGGCACAGAGGAGTTAAAAAAAGCCCCAATGTTGCGTGGGTATCGCCCGAATTGTGGTGGTGGATCGTTCGGGCCAACCTCTTCACTCACCTGTAGCTCTTTCAGGTGTTGCGCTATCAATTCTAAAAAAAATCTATATTTAATATAAAAATTAAAAAATTTGAGTATAAACATTTTTACCTGATTCGAGTTCGGTTTGATTTGGTATGGTTAATGGCTTCTGTTTTAAGTTGTTCTGTATTTGCCACAGTCCTGAATATAGAAACAGTTTAAAATGCAAATCGAAGAGTGATTGGAAATCTTTCATTCTTACCTTCAGTTAACTCCACCGGTGTATTGTTCAATTCAATTTTACTAAAGTCAATTTCTTGGTCACTCATGTGTTCATCGTCATCACTTCCAACAGATTTTATAAGTTCCTGTATGCGCTGATCTTGCAATTTATCATCTTTACGGTCAATGCGCTTCCGTGGTATAGGTACTTCGTCGCCTAAATGCGGGTATGCTGATGATTTGCGTATATTCACGGCACCGGCGCCCTCTGAGAAGACACCAGTTGTCTGTACAAGAGTGGAATTTCCAGTCCCAATTCCACCACGTCCACGTGTTCCTCCTGTACCACCACGTGCACCACGTCCACCGCGTCCGCCGCGTCGACCACCACGTGATTGTGTACAATCTTTGGGCGTCTGAAAGTTGCTATTAAAATAAATAAAGAAGTCATAAAAAAAAATTAAACAATTAGAACATTATTATAAAATACTTACGTATTTTTGTTTCGAACTGCATTTAAATTGGGTGCAAAGACCTTTTTATTAGTAGTAATGACAGTTTTTCCGCCCAGTGTTAAATCTCTTGCTGGGGTTAGTCTAGTCATACCACCTAAAACATTGCCAAAGGTGGCAGTAGCAGCCCTAAACGCTGTATCACCTATATTCGTAGCTTTAATTGGTGTACCAGCTTTATTTGTTGTACCAGCTTTAATTGTTGTACCAGCTTTATTCGTTGTACCAAAAATGCTGCTGGTGCTACTAGTACTAGCTTTATTTGCTGTGCCAGTTTTGGTACTGGCACTACTAGTAGTAGCTTTAATTGCTGTGCCAGTTTTGCTACTGGCGCTACTAGTAGAAGGTTTATTCGCTATGCGAGTTTTGGTGCCGGTGCTACTAATAGTAGGTACAATCGTTGTACCAGAATTGCGGCTGGCGCTACCAGTAGGTTTAATCGTTGTACCAGAATTGCTGCTGGCGCTACCAGTAGCTTTAATCGTTGTACCGGAATTGCTGATGGTGCTACTAGTAGTAGCTTCAAGCGTTGTACCAAGATTGCTGCTGGTGCTACTAGGAGCTCCTATAGTTGTACTAGGATTGCTGCTGGTGCTAATAGGAGCTTTTATAGTTGTACCAGGATTGCTGCTGGTGCTACTAGGAGCTTTTATGGTTGTACCAGGATTGCTGCTGGTGCTACTAGTATCTTTAATAGTTGTACCAGAATTGCTGCTGGTGCTACTAGTACTAGCTTCAATCGTTGTACCAGGATTGCTGTTGTTGCTACTAGTAGCTTTAATTGTTGTTCCAATATTACTGCTGGTGTTACTAGTAGCTGTAATTGTTATACTAGAATCGCTGCTGGTGCTATTAGTAGCTTGAGCCGTCGTACTTAAATTGCTGCTGGTACTACCAGGAGTAGCTTTAACCGTTTTACCATTATTACTGCTGGTGCTACTAGTAGCAGACGCAGCGCCAACAGGCGGTGCTGGTGTTGTTATTTTCTTTGGTGGCATCACTAAATTTCTATTTTCCAGGCCATATGTGCCGAATCTTGTCCACTCAATATAATCGCCGATAAATGTTTATTCTATGAGCGGGGATTTGACAATGTTTTGAGGTTATTAAAAACAGTGCTGAAAAGTGTCGCGGGCTTTCACATGCCGATTAATAGTTCAACAATCGATATTTCGCATATGGTTATCTGTATTTCTTTTAATGCGTGCATCACTAGTTGCGTGAAATCTATGCTAACAACGATAAAGATAATATAATGTTATTAAATAACATGTTTTGATTTTAAAACAAATTTGAGAATCGTTTATTGTGTATTAAATATTTTGCGTTTTAATAAAGTGTTTCGAGATAACAATTTAAAAAAATAATAATATAAATTAGATTTGTAGACAATCTTAAAGCCTCTGCATTCGTTGATCAATTTTGTTTATCATGTGTTGTTTACGTGAAAACCATTCCATGAATATCGATATTTTCAGATTTCGTTGTTTGCACGTCACTAGAGCGCGGCATATCCAATAAGAACAAATATAACAATTAGAAACAATTATAAATTATAGAATTATAATAAGTGACTTAACGTTTTCACATGAATGAATTAACTTATTTCACAGAGTGAGTACACATATTATAATATTCCAAATGCAATTTAATTATGTACTTATATTCGATCAGTATGCACTATATTCGTATTATAGTTATATGCACATATATATTTAATTTTTACCTTATGTTGCTTGGGATATGTATTAAATAATAACACTTATATCATATACATAAATATTATAAATAAAGCTGTTAAAAATTTAATAAAGCATATAAAATTTGCGTTCAAAGTTAAAGATCAGAAATATCAAGCGTTCTATCTCTCTCTCCCTCTCTCTCTCTCTACTTCGTGTTTTGCCGCGTTTTAATACGAAGTAAGCATCAAGCGAACAGCGGCATGACTAGAAAACAGGGCCGCCAGATCAGCTATATAGTGGCTGTTTAAGCTATTTTGAAAGGTCACAGCCACTAACAAAACGATTTTAGCTATTTCTTGAAGGAGCGTAAAAAAGAAGCAAAGACGTAGATGGTGACAAAAAAAAAACTAAACAAATCCAAACTTACTTGTTTTGGAGAAAAAATGCAACCTCTGTGGATTGTGAAAATAAAAATTGACGATCTGCATTTTCGCATTTTACAAGGGACATAACACATCAGCCGTTTACTCAGCAATTTCAACGACAATATTCAGCCATTTTCGCTTAAAGTGGCTGAAATCAGCAGGCAGCTCTACTATATCAGGTGTAGCCGAAATTTAAAATCTAAAACAAAATTGTTCTGCGAATAAAAACCAATAACACTAGTCCTTTTCCCACCTTTTCTCTTTTTCAGAGATAAAGGAAAGTGATGTTTTATTTTTTCAGCTGTAATATTATTGTTGCTTTTAAGTTTATTGATTTAAGTATATTTTATTAGGAGCTTCTTAATTCAAGTAAAAATATCGCTAACACCTACGTCGCAGTTGATTTCAATTAAGTGCAAGCAGAGTGTAATAGTTATACATGTATGTGTCGCTGTTTGTATATACACACACAAATGCTTTTGTATGTTCATAGATAATCCCTAGCTAGATTAATATTATGAATAAATGATGTGTACACTGAGCGAATGTATTATTAAGTTATGTTTTGTTATTATTGATTTTTAGACTGTAAACAAATTTTACTTTAATTTTTCTTTTAAATTGTCTTTATAAATATTATTTAATTTAATTTTTTTTTTGCAAGATTTTTAGCCATTTTATTTCAAATAATTTTCAATATAATAAACAAGTTATTAAATCTAACACTATATCAATGGCCAGTTGTTATAGAAAATAAGAAAAAGCTTTATATATATATCTGTAAAGCTTTGTTATGAAAAGCTCCAAAAAAATCTTTACAGCGTCATCTACAGGGTAAAGATAGTAAACGAATCTAAAGCTATTTTCAACTTATTTGTATGTTTCAAGAAACTATATTGATTTTGATTTTATTATTCTACAATTCCTTTTAGATAATGGTCGATTTTTATTGATGCTTCTTCAATCTAAGACTCTGAACAATATTACGTTATATATGTATAAAATAATTAATGATAACTGATGAACAATTGTAGCTTTAAAATAGAATTTTAAGATTACCCAACAAATACGTTAAAGTAAAAACTCACATAAAAATCGAGCTGGAATTGCTTTTCCGTGTTATTCCTCTTTCTCATAGTTGGCTCATAAGCAATATGTGGTAGACTAATTGGCATCTTAAATCAAGGTAATTGCAGTTTTGGGGCAATTGTTTATAGCATTATTTAACGCATTTCTATTACCATTTAATGAGTAGTATACTGAATACTCTAAAGGTGCACTTACCAACAAATCATTCAAAAATTATTTTTCGGTCATAAGAAATTTTCTATTAAATTTGGACAATCATTAAATTGTTTAATGTGAACATAAGTTTAATAGTTATTTGCTTTTAAGTACTAATTTCAGTTGCAAGAATAAAATCGAACACAGTTACTTGAGATAGGTGCAAAGTTATATCCTTAATTTTATTTGGATTTCATTTGATTTCTTATGCAGCATTTCCATACACAAACACAATTTAAAAATATTCTATTCACATATAAATAATGTGGGGAAAATATAATTAGTAAGTAGTGCAAATGGTTTAAGAAACGTAAAAACGTTTAGACAATAAACGCTTTTTTGAGGTTATCAAATATTTGTAGAAAAACATGGCAATATTAAAGAACAAAAGGATTGCATAGACTTTTTAGACAGTTGATACATTTTCTGATTTTTTTTATGTGGGTTAAAAAAGGATACATTTAAGTTGTCCAAGTGTACAGAGAAAAGGAAATATTTTCACACAGATTTAATGTAAATTAAATCTAAATAATAAAGCAAATTTCACGATTTCTTTTTGTCTCGAATCCCTAACAGAAATTTGCCTCCTACTGTATATATTTATTGCATTTAAAGAGGGGAAAATAGTGAGTTTATACTTTGATAAGATAGTTTCTGATATTCCTATGACAGTGCAATGCAACACAACACAACAACACAACAAAACACAATACAACGGAACGAAACATTACTCAAGTGTTTCTTCTTGTGTGTTTATAAATAAATTTTGTGTCTGCCAAAGTTTTGAGCCAAGATTTACGAGTATATGTTGGCAATTGAAAGCGTATATATATATATATATATATATATATATATATATGTATAATAGTAAGTTAGCAAGAATGGTGATGCATGTGTCCTGTTTGGCTGCATTGAGTACGATAAAGTTAACATCGCATCTCCAACTCCAAATAGGTGCAAAATATGCAAATCGCTTTGCAGTTATTCTTAGAAAGTTGTCAGTTTCCAAGTGGAACTAAGCCAAGCATACAATGCCCTTAGCCTGATGAATAGAACAGAGCAGAACAAATCGGAGGGGAGCAGAGCAGAGTAGAACCCAAATGCACTTGACACCCTGCAACATGTAAGTTGTAAGTGTTTAAAAAGCAATTTATTGTTTTTGCCCAAAGTAAGCAACTAAGCCCAAGCCCATTGTTCTCCGATTATGGAGAAAGCTAAAACATTTTACACTATTCAATATATACTATATATATATATATATATATATATATATATTTGATTTTCCTATTTGCATCTGAGCTGAGTGTTAAGGCCATTGTTTTGCTTTTGTTATAAGTATATTGCCTTAAAAGTGTATTTATAGCTTGTTAATTTAAGTTGATTTGCTGGAAACTTAATTCATATTCTGACTTGAATTGGAATTTTAAAGAACTCATTTAAACTCATATGAGCTGTTAGAGTTTGCTTTGAACTCAAAACGGATATTGCAACTTGCAACAACCCCAAGTATCAAGTTTATCTTGCAATTTTCTTTTTTTTTTTTTGTGTTCTTGGTATCTCTTCTTTTTTTTTTTTGGGTGTTGCATCTCACAGAGCAGTCGGTATGCAAATACAAATCAAAGACATGAATCCCTGTATTTGTAACTGGTCTGTTGCTGCTTGGAGGCATTAATTGCATTCTGCAGCATCACATTGCACTTTCAATTAGTTGCAAATGCCTTCAACGTTGACTCTGACTCTTGATACACAGTTGCCTCCGGAGCTGTCTGCAAAGTAACAGGAAACGGAAGTGCTGAGGCGAGGCGTTAAGTAAAATCAACCCCAACTTGACTGTGTTGCACTAAGAGATGAAAGCAACAAAACAACATACCAGTCATGACATTGGAGAATTATGCATTAATTGAAAGGTGATGTCGACTTTGGGGTTTGTAATTTTTTAGAGTATGAGTGTAGCAGGATGTGGGTGGGTCGGGTGTTAGGGCACAAACTTTGGCATAGGTGTAACTTAGACAGCGCATAGATTTGCTACTGTTGGCAATTCCTTTTGCTCAAATTTTAGAAAGTTCAGCAGCTGTAATGTATACTATCGTCTGGACCTTCAATTGCTGCACCTTAAGTCCCTAAGGGAGTTAACCTTAACTCCTTTAACTCCCTTAACTTCCTTAACTCCCTTAACTCCTTTAACTCCTTTTGATATTTGCATGCACTTTGCTGCCAGGCATTTTCCTTTCGACCAATGTAAATACCAATATAGATCTACACACAAAATTTTCTGCTTGCTGTCTTTTAATTTTGAAAATTGATTTCTGTATTTTCTTACCATTTGCATTTTAAGGTATACAAATGGTTTATTGAACTTAATTATTGTTAGTTTGTTGGCTTTGTTTTAAATGTTAATTAACGCCTATGGTAATTAATTCCATAAAGACTAGTTAGCAGCTGCACTAGATGAAATATTAATAAATTGTAGTCCTTGTGTTACATTTTGCTTTAACTGCAATTAGTCAATGATAAGATATATGCATTTACAATATTATCTTACCTCATTTCATTTTATATAAATTTTATTATAAATATATACAAAAAAATGTATTCTTATCACAGAAAACATTTCTTGGCAGTTTTTCAATTAGCTAACACTTATTTACTTACTGTGGATGAGCTAAAGACACCATAAAGTGGTCACACAATTCAATGCAATAAATTAGTTGTAAGGACCATAAATCAAATTCCGATCATAATCGAAGGGCACAAGCAACAAATAAATAAAGGAAAATAGTGAAAACAGTGTACAAGCAAAGTTTATTTCCGTTTATTTTATTTGGTATCAGGCAACCCTGCGGCACTCAGGCAACCCTCCCCATTTAATCAAAGTTCCACCACTGACCACAAAGAGCTTCGACATCCTTTTGGGTATTGGTACGCTTCGTTTATTAATTGTACAACTGTCTCCAATCATAATTAATGAACTTTCCGTACATAAACATACTTACACACACACACCGACACACCCACATATACACATACATACGCATATACAGGCGCCACAGTTAGTCCGGACATGAGACTCCGGACTTTTGGAATCCGGAATTCAAATAAAACTAAAATATCTACAAGAGTATCAACAAAAATGTTTGTATTTTGGCACACCATAAATCTTACATTTGGCAAATCTGTTTGAGCTCCTGGTTATATATATATATATATAATATATTTATATATATATATTTGTTTTAATGGATGTTGTTTTCAATTAGGCACATTAAAGGATTTTCTGGGATTTTGTTCTTATTGTTTTATTGCAACTTCGGCCATTCCGATAATCTTAATGTAATTTGTCTTTAACCTCTAAAAATTCCACAAAATTCAAACAGATTTCATATGTAATTAATGCCTGTTGTCTAATTTATGAAGTATATATAATAATACCCTTAATAAATGTTAAATCAATTAGTTAAATATATTAAAAACTTTGCTATACATATAAGAAATATAAAAATACTCAATTTATATCGATATACTCATAAGTTTGGTACATTTTAGGACTGTGTTATATTTTATAGCATAAATGAATAGATTATTCATTTAA
Source organism: Zygothrica quintamaculata (assembly GCA_037044455.1). NCBI lineage: Eukaryota > Metazoa > Arthropoda > Insecta > Diptera > Drosophilidae > Zygothrica > Zygothrica quintamaculata. Next base: position 54,869 of record JBAMBS010002309.1, read on the forward strand.
ACGTACAAAATGTACCCATAATTTATTGGCCACTGAAACTTGGTAAATTATTCTTGGGTACATTAAGGCATGGGTACATTAACGCATTAATACTGTAACGCGTGAATGCACATAAGCGTAGGTTTTAAACTTCTGAGTACATGTACATAACGGTACAATAAGTATTAGAGCTGCAAAGCATATGTACACTAAAGCATACGCACACTGAAGCATAGTTACTATAGCACTAGCGTAGCCAAACCTAATAGGTGCACTTAATTATATGTTATATAATTAAACTACCGCATGTTTATATTAAGGCAAGGGTACGACTGACATGGGTACATCACAGTATGGTGTAACATTAACACTTTGGTACACTATTGCTGTGGTAGGTAAACTATCACAGTCTTTTTTAAAAGTTTTTCGCATATGCCGCTTTACGGATATTTTCATTGAAGATGTACATAAAATATATGTATATAGAAGTATATATAGGTATATGCTGGTCTGATCATAGCATGTTATATATAACACAGTTTTAGCTGCAAACAGTCCAGCACAAAATTAAATTTAAAAGCTTAAACATTTAACCTTTAAAACTCAGAGAACAAATATATTTAAATTCAATACCTTTACATGTAGTATATAGTTGTAGTCTATGGAATTTGATGACTCAATGAACTGCATTTAATTTAAATGAATATACATATATTTGAATTATTTTTAATCGGTTATCATTATATTACATAAAAACTGTAGCTAATGGTATGCTATATACTATTTGTATTTTGGTACAATTCGAATGAGATTTCGTAAGCATTTTTGCCATATACTTAAATTAAATCCACTGTATAGAGATATAGAAGATTTCTTTAAAAATAAACGACTGTCGTTTCTATTTCATCAACAGCCAAAGCAAATGACAAACAATAAATAATTTCCAACGAACAATGATGTGGCATAGTTAGTTGGCTGTCAGGAAATCCACCTACCCGTTAGCAACATACGAAAATCCCCATATAATTTGCATATGAATGCCTGTATCTTAGGTATGGTATGGGATATGATCCTATATAGAACATTGAAACCGTAAACGTAACCAAAGCCCAAAACGCAAAACCAAATCCGTATACGAATCTGAATCCCCAGCCTATTTGGGTGTGAAAAATTGTAGAGCTATAGTAAACAGAAAGCACACATGATTGCCAATTCAGGCAGAGGAGAGGAGGCGGAGAGGAGAGAGATTTAAAAAAGAAAAGTAAGGAAAGGGGGAGTTGGAGTTTGAAATGGATGATACTCATTTGACTAGCCTTTACAGTCAGTCTGCTAATGACTAATGATGCCAAAATTTATCTTAGACTATTTGTAAGCAAAGTGTTAATGTTTTTTAATTTACGGTAACGTTCTTTGCTTTTGCACAACCCTTTAAACCTGCCCCTCCCTCCCCCATACGCACACACACGCACCCTCAAATATTGTGTATGTTCATATATTTATGCATGTGTGCATAATTACTTAAAATCTGTATATGTTTGTGTGTGTGTTGAAAATAGCTTTTGTCATCATTTTGAAATTATTTTAATTCCACCAAGTGACTAACTGACAACTCTGATAAATGAGCAACACTGACGCATTGACGAACATAACGAACACAACGAACATAAGCAACAACCAGCACGAAACATTATGAAAATTCCACATACAATGCAACTGAATGAAAAATTAACGCAATTTTCTTGTTTGGTTTTAAGCTTGAATTCCTATTAGGAGCAAGTGAATGGCTCTTATATGTTTTTTTTTTTTTTTGCTGGTAATTATGTAAGATTTGCATATATAATTTTCCACATGAACACCTGCTATACTTTATAGGGGATATTATATAACATTCTATATATGTTTATATAGTATAAAAGTAATCAATTCTTTACTTCTAATGTTAAATTTCTCTGAACTACGCAAAATATAACAAATGCAATTACCTTAAAAGCAACAGCCATAAAATCATATTCCTTAGGATTTATTTTTATACGCTTGATGCATTTTACACAAATTTTCTATTTTCTATTTTCTTTTTACATTTTACTTTATACTACATACTTTATTCTTTTATTTTATTTTATGACATTTACGCGAGGCAATAAAAATAAACAAATCCTCACAATTTTCTATCAAATGCTAATGGCGCCAGCGTCAGACAACCTCAGCTGATTGATGAATTGCTTGCTTCAATGTTAAATTGTGTTTGGTTGTGTATTTTAAGTGCTTACAAGGGACTGCTTATACTCTATCGACAGGAAGTTACATTATACACACACACACACATACAGAGACAGACAGCTTTTTATGAGTTGTGCAGACATGGGCCAAAAAACTAATTACCTTTTCTGGACTTGAAATAGAGCTCGTCAACATTTTACTGCTAACACTTTATGATGAAGACAGACTGACAGAATACTACGATATATGTATAAGTATGTAATTGTATATATATATATATATATATTTGTGTGTAATTTTAAGTGCATTTTGCATACGATTTTGAAAATTTTGTGGTTTCAGTTGCCTTCTGTTGGTCGGCTTGTGCCTGCAACACATCGATAAAACTGCGACCCTTTATGCCATTTACGACACTCTTCTGACAGCCCAGCCAGCCGGCAAATTTGGCACATAAAAACGCATCGTCGCCACTATAAAACTGTCTTACCATTTATATATATATATATATATATATATATATATGTGTAACAAATATAAATGTCAATTCATAGTGCAATGAGTTAAACTCAAACTCAAAAAGTTGGCGTGGGCATGGGCATGGGAGGTTTACATGTGATATAGTAGATAATTTGAAATGTGTGAAAAGGTTTTTGACACTTGCAAATTTTATGACTTGCAAGTTGATTAAAGTTTTGGGTTATTTTTTTATAGTGTTTGCCAATATTGCATGAAATCTTGCACGAAAGCATTATTATAAATTCATAATGCACATCAGCATTCGATATAATGAAAAATAAAAGCTAAACACAAAAAATACTAAAATCTAAACTAAAGTCCTTTCTTATAACTTTTAAAATCCACTGTACTATGGTAAAACTTATGTTTACTCAGAGAGTACGATTGAGAAACACTTCTCAAAGTTAAGTCCTTTCTTTTCTATTTAATATATGCATAAACTATAATCTAATTTAACAAATGAATATAATTTCTGGCCAAATTTTTATATAGAATATTAAAAACTGTAATCAATAGGTTCAATTTTTGTTTATTAAATTACAGTAAAGATAAAATTTGACATAGAAATATTATGAAAAATCTTCATCTGAAATAAAAAAGTGTTTTGAAAATAAATTCTAGAAGCTTGTCATTCCATCAAACAATATCTTTTATTTAACGTTGTACTTTAACTGGTAGTTTGCATTTATTTTGGGTTACTGACTAAACATTTTGTTATAAATACATATATATATATATATATATATATATATATATTTAAATATATAAATATATATATATATATATATAGAATAATATGTATATATTACATAAATAAACATTAGTATACTGAATATTATGTACTTAAGTTTTGATTACAAAAAACATTCCAGCAAGATAAGTTTTGTTTGCCAAAAACTTGTTAATTCACTTGAAATTTACATAAAAAATTTGGAAAATATTTGTAGAAAATATTGTATGAAAAACTGATACAAATCACACTTTACAGGGTATCCATCCGTTTGTGGCAAAAGAGTAATCATACTATAATTTAGATTTTTTTAATATTGTCTCTTCGATGTGCTTTAATTTTACTCTTTAAAGGAAACAGAATTATTTTCTTTCTTGGTTTCCCAAAAACTTGTTAATTCACTTCAAATTTACATACAAAATTTGGAAAATTTTTGTAGAAAATATTGTATGAAAACCTGATAGAAATAACACATTACAGGGTATCCATCCGTTTGTAGCAAAAGAGTAATCATACTATAATTTAGATTTTTTTTGATATTGTTTCATCGATGTCCTTCAATTTCGCTCTTGAAACAGGAAACAGAAATGTTTTCTTTCTTGTTTTCCCAAAGTGTATTGGATTTTTTTTAGTTGATTTTTTTTTAGTTAGTTTTTTTTGTCAATTGATTTGTAAATAGTTGAAGAAAATTAACGTATAATATGTTTTAAACATCCATATATATAGTGTATAGCCATATCTTAGGCATTATAATTGGTAATTGTTATTGTTTATGTTATTGTTGTTGTTAGTTAATGTTATGTATTTTTTTTTTAATTTTATTTTTTTTTTGTTGAATTTCTCTTTTATTGCTGCTTATTATGTTGATAAGTCTCAACGGTTACTTCCTGTTCTTCCCAGGAATACGAATTGGCTACACCGTTATCCTGTTCAAATGTTTCATATGAAACTGTACTTTCTATCAATTCAGTTTCATTGCTAATATTCACTTGATTATATGTTGTTGTCTGTGGATCAACTGTAGCAGTTGGAGGTATATTATTTGATCTATTCTTAGTGCATAGTAGGTGATTTTTAAGTAGTTCCAATTTTTTCAATTGTATATTAATAATTGGTTTTTTCCATTCATATAGTTTTGGCAATGTGAAGAGCAATATGAAACCTAACATATATTATTAATTAATTTATTTTAATTAAAATAAGTATACTATAACTTACCAAGCACAAGTACAGTCATACCATTAACATAATCACCCAATATATTAAGGCCACAAAGCATAAAGAGCAACTTTAGGGAATCAAGCGGATCCTCCACCAATATGAGTGAACGCAAATTCGTTAACAATGGATTTAACTTAATGACTATCAAACTTGCCACAAATTGAGCTGTCTCCTCTGATATAGTTAAATCCATATCCAAATAACGTTGATGTGGATGATCCACAGCGTCACTTTTTTTCAGTTTTCTCATACCCCAAACACAGCAGCAATTACAAATACTTAAAAGCAATAGAAGGACACCTGCAACGCTTATCACACTGATTATTGAATTGGCAGCAATGTCCAGGAGTAGCGTTAATATAAGACAAAATACAAAGGTTGATTTACGCCAATTACGCCATAGTAATAGATGCAAAAATTCTTTTTTCGGCCACGACTCTAATGAACCTAGAATATTTTTCTGTTTAAGTTTATTATAATCCATTTTTTAACAAAATCTACGTTGAAATGTACAACTGAATAGACAGAAAAATGATCTGAATAGAACTCTGTGGCAAATGCTTACTAAGCTCAATGTAAATCATACAAAATATTGGAATCAATTGTATGTCTGAACTATAATTTTAACTGTAGGATAAATTACCTGTGTATTAACTGAAAGAAGGAGTTTATTTTTATGCCTAAATCTAAATGCAGACTATAGCAAAATGCATAGAAATTTAAACCAATTAAGCACAATATAATTTAAAGCTGTTGCCTAACTTTAAGTTTATCTGTAAGATAAGGTTAAAAGTTGAAGTGTTTTATTTTAATATAAAATTCCAAATATCAAATAGGTAAAAACCATTGTTCAAGTTTCACTTCAAACAACTTCTTTTAATACAGAAATAAATTGTTTCAAAAACATTTTGCCGCTTTTTGTCTTAGCCATATGTTGCCGGGTGACGTCACTTGCTGTCAATCTTCTGTGTCTTGTTAACTTTCTATGTAATATATATGTTGCCTCTTATGCAAATTTTGTGGTATGAAAAGGGTTTTTATTTTTTTTTTAATATTTTTTATGCGTTTTGCCATATGCAAACTTCATTTTGCATTGTCCCCTGTGGTTGGAATTTTGTGTCTATTTTGCATAAAATGAAATTTTTTTCTTTTTGTTTATTCAATACTGATTGATTTGTATATATATATATGTAGATATATATATATATATATATATGGTTTTTTTTATTTTCATCTAACCGAAAACTTAAAACATGCTGCTTCTCACAGCTTCGTCTATACATATATATGTATATATAGATTCTCTTTTGATCTGTTGCGCTAACAAGTGTCAGCACGTTTAACACTTCGGCGCAACTTTTTTGGGTTTTCAATGATTTTAACAAACAACAAAACTGGTGCGAGGTGTTAGCCTCAATGGGTCACTAAAAGGCTCTCAGCCTTCTGTGGTTCCATTGAGTGTCATTTACCAATTGATTTTGTCAAAGGAATCACGTTCATATTTTAGGCAAATAATACAAATCATTGGCGTTAAAATGACATTAAGTGGATTGCCGTTTTAAGGGCAGACAACCACCCCAATAAAAATAAAAAAAATATATATATATATATATTATATAGAAATTATATGCCAGACACAGAGAATTGAGTACTTAAGCCTTTTGAAGTGAGAAAAATAAATAAAGTGTATTCACATTCCCCTCCAAACATAGAGAAAGAAAAAGATAGAGAGAGAGAGAGAGAGAGAGAGAGAAAGAGAGATTAAAAAGCAGAACTAAAATTACAAATATTATTTAGAAAAAGCGACTTTTTATAGTAAAATTAAATACATAATATTGTATAAGACTCTTTGATATCTTTACTTGCCTTTAACATTGAATTTACTGTACCATTATCAACTGCTACCAAAATCAAATAAGACAAAGTCAAAGCACACAAATGCCAATACACTTAGAGAATGCCTTAACCATAAATTTAACTAATATACAACACAACCAACCACCCACACACAAGCACACACATATAAATACATATATATATATATATATACATGTATATATATATATATATATATATAGGTAAGGAATGTGCCACAATAAGCAGTAGAAAGCCTGACCAAGTCGAATTACAGTTACAGTTAAGGTAACACAAAACAATGGCCATAAAAGGACTGTGAGTGTCAGTTTCAATTAAACATGTTGACAGCTGTAAGGACAGGCATAACCAAATACTCCATATAGAACAGTAACTAAAGGCGACTTACAATCTATATAAACATACATATACACACACACACACACACACATATATATATATATGTATTTGTAGTAGTTATATTGAGGGTGGCTGAAGCAATTTCGATTTTAATACAAGAAATTCCTTGCATTGTCTGGCAACGTTTTATGTGAGTGGGAAGCAGCGATAAGAATGGATCTCATATGACAACTTTATCATTGAGAGTAGGAGTATATCGACCCTTTGCTATTTATTTAACAACTTTTCATTTACATTTTATAGACACACACATACATATATACAATTATATATATATATATATATATATATTATAGTATTTATATTTGATATTTAAATGAAACGTCTTTGATTTTTGACAGCCAATTGTAAGAAAATAGTAAAACTATTACATCTTAAGTAGTTTTATATGTTTTTAGATTTGCTTTGCTTTAATTATATATGTATATATATATATTTATATATTGTGTTCTGTCCATAATCTTACATATGAATACACAATTTTGCATCTAAGTCCTGCTGTTAGATAACAACAACAACAACAACAACAATGGTTGCTTTGACAACTTGTCAAACACTATATAATATCCTGTCTTGTTAAGCCAACAGCAATAGTAATGTCCTCTGTCTATGCTCTAAAGGATTTAGTTTAATTAAACTGTTTGATAACTTCGTATATTTTGTTGTTTTTGCATATTAATTTCCTGTAATTTTGATTGAATTTTGCATAAAATATTCTATATATATATACGTATATATATATTATATGAAATTCATATATAAAATTTGTGTTGTTACGTAATTTTCTGTGGAAATCTTTAATTGCTATAAAGAAAAGGGGAAAGTTCTTATGTTTATAGCCAAGTTAAGCTTGAGACAAAGTACCTTTAGGCAACTGTAAGCACTCCCACATTTAATTGCAGGCTAGCAAATACTTAAGATATTTTCTGGCCTGGCAATTTTTTTTTTTTTTTTATCTATTTTTCTTGGTATTTTATTTATATTCTTTCTATTTGTCTATTTTTCTATTTTCTCTTTTCTTCTGTCTTTTTGCATTTTGGCATTCAAGAAGTTGGCTCTTTGTTTTCGTCACGGACGAGTGGCAAAAAGCAATCACAGTACTCAAACATACACACAGAGAGAAGGAGAAATATTTTAGCACTCTGGCAACCCCATACCATAATAGCAAAACAAAACACAAAATATCTGCCACATTTTTTGCGTATTTTCATTTCAGTGTTGTCCTCAGTGCCTTTTGTATTATTGGTGAAATTAGAATTTCTCATTAAAATAAGTGTTGCCACTGTTGCTGCTGGTTGACTGGACCCGTTTGACTTGAGACATTTGCAACTGCAACCAGCATGCAAGGTGCCCAGCCGTGCCAATGGACTTAACGTTGTATATTCAACTTCTATTCGTTTTCTTTTACTTCATCACTTTTTTTTGTTATTTTATTTTTTTTTATTTTCTTTTTTGTTTTGTTTTGTTTTGTTTCATTCGCATATTTTCCAAATGCTCGGTCACTCATTAGTTGCGCCTTGAAACTGACTGAAATGACTGAACGACTCAATGACTGACAGTCATTTCATTTCTTCTTTGTATGCAAGTATTTGCATCTTTATATTATATATATATATATATTTTTTTTTGTTATTTTTGTTGTTGGTTTTTGTTTTGTGTTCCCCCTTGCCAGCACATTGTCCTGCTCCAGCCTGATAGCTTACAGCTTAGAGCTTACCACTTGAGTTGTTTCTCTTGGGGATCTGGCATTGCCACGCCGTTTGGCCTTTTCAATATTTAATGGGTTTTCTCTCTCTCCCCTTCTCTGTTTCTCTTTTTTTTTTATCCAATTGCATCAAGTTTTTGCCACTGATGTTGCTTGGTAGTAATTAAAACTTGCAAACTGCTTTGTCATTCATATCTTGACATTTTACTCACTCTCTCTCTCATTCTTTATGTTTTTGTGTCTCTGTCTTCACTGATTTAATAGGCTTAAAAACTGAAACACTTAGTGTTAATGCATATAGCATTTAATACACATTTTGTACTTTCATTACTTGCATATTTAACTGGCTTGAACTCTCATATCTGTGCGGTATATCTCAACCCTTTAGCTTTCCCTTTGCACTAATCCAATTTCTCTGTTTTTTACTTTGATATTTTTCTCGTTTTCTCGCTCTCCCTATATAGATATCATTATATATATATATATATATATATATGTATATTTTGAGGTATGCCTCTAGCATATGCCTGGCATATCATTGCTCAAGCTGATATCTTGTCTAGAAAAACATATCTTAAATAACTTTAAAAATTGTTTTGTAATTCGTTTGAGAGCCACAATTGTTACCGTTATATTATTGTGGGTAATTCCCCTTATTTTTATATTTTTTCTGGCATATGAAGTTTGAAAGAGTTGAAAGTGCAACCTTTTGAAACTGAACTCAAAGCTGCAACTCTATTTTGACTTTCACCTTAACTTTTGCACATTTTGGTCATTCAATTGACCCGCTTGCCACCACTTTTGTTAACCCCCATTCCCCTCCTCCCTGCTTTTGCTCCGCTGTTGGCAACGACAACATTGTAGCGAACTGCAGCGAACTTTGCCTGTGGTTATTTGGCTTAAACGTGTGTTGTTACTTTTTGTTGTTGTTGCTGTTGCTGCTGTTGTTGGAGTTGTTATGTTTTGAGCCCTGTTAGAGCCAGAATACATTGTTGCTGCTGTCGCTGATAAACGGGCTGTGAAGTGTAGGCAAAACTTTGAATTTAACTTTTGCTTGTTAATTTCAAGTGGCAACTGCTGCCATGTAAAATGTTTACAAAACAAAACTTTATGCGAAAACCCAATAGTCAAAACCCAAAAGCCAAAGCCCAAAACCTGAAACCCGAAACCGAAAACCCAATGGGAGCTATTGCAGTTAAAGTTGCAGTATTGCATTTGTAGTTATACTCACTCTCCCTCGCTGGCTCTCTCTCTCTATATGTTAGTTATATGTTGTATGAGTTTTGCTGCTGTTATTGTTTTGTGGTTGTCGCTTTTCATTGTATAGCTGACAGCATACAGGATGCTGCTGACATCTTCAATATACAACAGTATATGTTTACCATACATTTATATATATACATATCATATATATATATATATATATATATATACATTTACACAAAGCAATTTTTGTTTCTAATTAATTCAATATTACTTTGCTTTTCTTTTTTTGCTCCCATATTTTTTTTTTGTTCTTGTCTTAAAACGTGCTCAGCATCAGTCGAAGTCTGCTTAACGTCTTAACTGGGCGAGTCCTTTGGTCCCTGGGGCGTCTCCAGGTTTCTGTTTAAGGTTTTTTCTTTTTTGCTTTTTGTGTGTGTGCACCGCTGTATTTATTTATATTATTTTTCTTTTCCTTATTTTCTTATTTGCTCTGCACTGTAATTAGCCGCCACTAACCCCCCTTACAGGTCTAGATACCAATGACAGTGCATTGGACAAGGCCAAGACAGCTGCTGTTTGTCTGCTGGCCAAAATTGCTGTGCATAAAAAGTTTAACTTGACATTTTTAGCAACAGTTTGTAATTTGGTGTTGTCTCTTTGGTGTAACCCTTTTAGATATTTACTAATTTTTTTTCTTTCTCTTTTTTACATTTTTGTTTTTTACATTTTAATTTTAATTTTTTTTCTCTTCTTTTCTTTATACATTTTACTTGCAGACTGCTTAATTGCATTAGCAGAGGGCCGCGTTGCTGTTTTGCATTTACATTTTAGTTAGAAACGTTGTTGGCATTTAACTAAAAGAAAAGCAGAGAAAAGAGAGCTAAAAATTCCAGAAAAGGTAAGTTAAATCTACTATTAAATTTGCTTTTTTTCTATTTTAAATTTAAATTTAAATTTAATTTTAAGGCTGTTTTGAATTGAACTAAACTTGCAGCTGCTCTTAAGAATTTCTAATAAATTTGTCATATAAATTAAAAAACTTGTAAAAATAAATTAAGAAAAAGTTTAAAAAAATATATAATAATTATTTTTAATATCATAAAAAGTGTATAATCATATTTTTATTTTTAATTTTTTTATATATTTTTTAATATTTATTTTTTATATTTTTTTTATATTTATTTTTATATATATTTTTTTTTGTATTTACTGAGCTCTACCCCATTTTGTTAAGAAATTAATACGTTAAACCTAAAAGCATGTTCCAAAAATTTTACGATTTTTGGACATTTTATTGACATGATGAACCCGCATAACCCTTCAACCTTCAACCACTTTTGGCACCCGCCATAACTTAATTATCCATATGAATTCTTCAGTTTTATTACCCAGCTTTTGCCCTTTATCCTGCTGCAGGCCTATCCTTTAATTATGATGAGTACTTGCTGGCTTTTCTTCTTGGCAGCTGTCAAATTTTCAATACCCTGTATGTAATATCAAATTGGGTATGCTAAAATTGTGCTAGCTGAATATGCTATAGATACTTGCAGAGTGTCACTATATTAACTTTTAAGGTTTTCTAAAATCTTCTAATTGAGTTCATTCTGAAGAGATGTAAGGAATGCTGAGCCTATGAACTACCTTCACACTTTAGTTTTTATATGTTATAGAAGTATTTACAGGGTATTTGTTAGTCAGTAATTATAGCAATTAGTGATTATATCTTATTATCTATCTAAATTGGAAGATCTTCACGGGGTTTGCTCATTAAAACAACATAAAATCGCAATGTCTGTAGAGTCTGACAAATCTTTTATTGCTTTTGTAGCCGTTCTTGTTTTGTTGGCAGTTTTCATTTTCATTTTGCGTTTTACATTTTACATTTTACATTTCACATTTCACATTTTCATTTTCATATTTTATGTTTTATGTCCAGCAGCTGTACATCATCATAAGTTTATTGTTTGTATACTTTATGGAAGCTTTCGGCGTTAAGTATTTTTTTTAGACCCTCGAGCAAGGCTCAAAAATGTAAAATAAAATAAAATAATAATTATAATTTTTTGTACTTAATTATTAAGGATGTGCTGTGTCAGTCTTTGGTATTTTGGTATTTGAAATATGTAAGTTTGTCAATACTGTCAAGTTGGTCGGAAAACATTGGTAAAATTTTAACCACATATGAAAATGCAACTCAGAATACATTGCGGTTGAGGCATATGAGGCATAAATTGATTTAGTTTGAGGCAATATACAAACGGTACTGCAATATGTGCTGTTTTGCGGTTGCATTTCCAAGGCAGGTGGGTTGCAAGGTTGGTTTGCTTTGAAGTAATCGGCAGTGACGTTGCCTTAAGGCTAAGCCTCATTTGTGGTCATATTGTGTGCTGTGCATCAGCTGAATATCGATTATGTCAATATTGTGCCACTGCTAATGGCTAATGGTTGTGTGTATACTTATATGTGTGTGTGCATCTGTGTGTGTATATATATATATACGTTGCATGGACAGTGAATGTTTGTGATAAGGATTTGTGTTAGTTTGAGGCACTTGGCTTTGTACCGATAGCGGCAACTTATAAGCCAATTAGTGGTCCTTTTGTTTAATCTTACAGCGAAACCAGTTAATATTAAAGCCTTCAAATTTTGTTAAATTTGTTGCTAGATTTAATAGTCGGAACTAACTCATAAAAAATGATATTCAAGTATAGCATATCCATATGGAAAGACAACTCTTCACAAGTCTGTTAAAGGATGTCATGTCTAAGAGAATCAGTGCCGCCTTTTCACAACAATTTCACGACCATAAACTAGCTGTAAGAACACATAAAAATCATAGCATACATTTAGGAGTCGAATTACAAACACCCGCACACACATGTGTGTGTGTGTGTATGTGTCTATGCGTGCGTGTGTATAAAAGGGGTGGCTAAAGGATAAGGGATAAGGGATAAGAAATAAAAGCATACAGATAAAGCAAGCGGCAAAATAAAAGGAGTAGCTGCATTTACACATTAAAAACGCATAAAAATCGGAAATTGAATTGCCAAAATAACAGCAACAACAACAACAACAACAACAACATCAACAACACTAAGGATAACAACAACAGTGAAACAACAAGCGGAAAATAAAGTGGCCATGAAAATAATAAAAATACACAACAAAATAAAATAAAAAAAATACCAAACAGAGTAAAGAATAGAAGGGAAATCTAAAAGTAAAATTGACATTTGGCTGCTTGAAGTACCAAAAGAATCCGATTGAAGCAATCAATTAAAATTGATGAATGAAATTGAATCACGTGTTACAATTTTCTTTCGCTTCTTCTTCTTATACTTCAACTTCTTCCTCTTCTTTAAAAAGGCAAAAAAAAGCAATTGGAATCGAGTTACAACTCGTAAGTAAGTGGGTTGAAAGTAATAAAATTGCTGCAACTTAAGAGACAGTTACATACGGCTTAGTATAGATTATAAATAAGGAATGAATTGAATGAAGGGAATTGTATTGATTGTTCAGTTAGGAAAATAAAACATATTTAGTATATACTGGTGTATATATATTTATATATATATATGTATTCTAACATCAATTATACTGAATGACTTATGCCTGGAAAGCATAGCATTCAGTGGCTTAAACTAGCTTCGACTTTATAGCTGCATCTTAAGCAAAACCTTCAGCTGAAAAGCTTTCCGGTGCATAAGGATATATAAGATAAGGCAAGATAAGACTTATCTTAGCAAGTGTTTAAACTCGCAGGAGTACATGGAGAGGCCAGATAGCACAGGATTTCTCATAGGTGCTGGCCTCCATGCAAAAGCGATTCTTTGGAACTTCACCATAATCAAACCCATCAGATCTGTTCTAGAATTCTTGTTTACTTAACAGCCGAGTATAAAGAGCATAGTGTCAATCACAGCTAGCATAAATACTATATATGAATAATGCCTATAATGGAAACCCATTAGACTTGACTTGAGGCTCAAAAACGTATCCAGGTTTATACCTACAAGCTGCTAGCCTTATCTATAGCACCTACTATAATAAGCGTGCACGAGGCTTAGAAGCAAGTTAAACTTTTAACTGTCCCCCTACGCCTATCAGCCCCCAAGTATTATATAAAGTTACCATTTGAAGTAACTGAATATTAATCTGAAACAAAATTTTAATATTTATACTTTATTTTTTTTTTTTTTTTTGTATACAGTGAAAGCTATGCATGAATTGTTAACGCAAAATGTATAAGTTCAATGCTCTTAATCTGAACTATTCAGTTAGGTTTTGATATCCTTTTACCCCTTATATCTGATTATATCTGTTGGCAGGAGAAAAACTTTTATGCGCTTGTTAACAAAAGCGTGAAATTCAATGCGGACGAACAAAAATTTACGACACTGCAAATTAAACTTGATTTTTATTTAAATAAATTGCATTTTATGCGCTCAGCAAGGATATGCGTTGATGCTGTTGTTGTTCTTGTTGTTGTTCTTATTGTTGTTGTTTTTGTTGTTGATGTTTTTGTTGTTGCTGTTGTTGTTGTTGTTTTTGTTGTTACCCGTCGTCATCGTGTCGTAATAATAAGCAAAGGCAACAGCAACATCAACGGCAACAGCAAAAGCAACGGCCATAATTTGCACCGGAATATGACGGGAGGATATGTGGCAATGACTGACTGGGCGACGGGTTGGCTGCTTTATGTATTTTTATTTATTACACACAGAGAGCATTGCCAGGAAATGTTTGTTGATTTTCCGCAGCGCGCGCACAATAAAAATCGGGGCAAAAAAGCAAATTATTTTCTAGACGAACGCGCGTTTCTCAAATAAAAAACCAGAAAAATTTAACCAAATTGTTCGAAGAGCGTTTCATTTTTTTTTTTTATTTTCTCTGTATTTATATATTATATACATATATAAATATTTTTTATATGAGACCCCGACGAGCCGCCGTCATTAAAAACGGAAATGTAATGCGTAATTTGTGCGCCGCGAAGTATGCAATACAAAAATTTTGAATGGAACGAAGCGAATCGAATTGATAAGGATTTAACAAAAGGTTCAATGTGCTTCTCACTTATTACGAGTTGCTCTGAGTTTTTAAGTATACTTCAATTTTTGCTTTATACTTGAAGCTTTCAGTTATTTATCAAGTATATCTATATACATATATATATATAAAATTATAAATATATAAGTATAACCCCCATTATACATATATAGTTAGAATAAACCTTTTCTTATTATTGTATTTAGTTTACCTATTCAATTGCACGTACTTTACAATAGTATGGAGTTTTGGTATGTAAAGTCATAACAAAGATGAGTCGCATCTTCTCCTGTTGCTCTCCAATGGGTTCAAAGTAAAAGTTTCGCAATAGATGCACCAATACTATTTTCATCATGACCATGGCATAACGTTGTCCCACACAACTTCTTACACCTGTCATGAATGGTATAAATGTGGAGGCTTCTATCTTGGGTTCGGCGTCACGTGCCCAGCGTTGCGGCTTAAAGACAAGTGGCTCGGGAAAGAACTCCTTGCAGCGTCCCATGTACATGGGTGAGATGACGACATCACAGTTTTTGGGTATAACGAAATCATCTAGTGTAGTTAATGGGCAATTTAAACTATATATAAAGGCCAAGTTTTAAGATTTTACTTACTGATTTTACAATTGGCTGCAGCACGTCTTGCTATTAAGGCAGCAGTGGGATACATGCGCATAGTTTCCTTAATGCACATCTCTAGATACTGCAACTCTTGCAGCTCTGTCATGCTTATGGATGTTGTCTTATCCTTGCCACATACTTGCCAAATCTCTTCACGACAACGCTGCTGCTGCTCCACATGCAACGTCATATTGTACATGAAGAATTTAAGTGTGGCAGCTGTCAGATCAAAGCCACCAAATATAATTGTATCCACTTCCTCGCGTATATCTTTAACCCGTAATGGCTGACCACTTGATGTGTTTGCATGCAGCAAAGTGTCCAGGCAACTGAATTGTGTTAACTTTAGTTCATTAGTAGGACAATTACGATTTTCCAGATCAGTTTCCAGTTCCTGCAATCGTTTGCTTATAATATGCTCTGTGAAGCCATGTAATATTTTAAGCACTTTTTTCTCTCTTGCTGCCAAAGGAGTTAGGCTATATATAATGGTATTGCGATACAAAAGATTCTTTAAACGTGTATCCATTATATGGAAAGCACTGTTATATATAAAGATATTTACAGTTAGATTTAAGTTAGAGTTGCTAAACTTTTGAACTTACTCTCGCACTGCATGCAGGTACTCTGACTTTTGACCAGACTGAGAGTTAACCGATGCCCCCAATGCTGTTTCACATATAGTATCCAAAGTATAACAGCTGATGTATTGTAAAAAGTCAACAGGTTGATTTGTATTAGCCAATTCACTTAATCTGTTGACCAATATGAGTGATTGTTTCTCAAAAACTTGCACAAATTGCCTGATCATGCCATAGTTGAAAGCTGGCGTTATAATTTTACGGCGTTGTGTCCATTTCTCCACATGACTGGTAAAAAGACCCTCAGAGAGCCAATTCTGAAAGACTCGATAATCCGATGTCTTTTGCAGCAGATGTTTGGCACTGCAAAGTGCCTGTATATCCTTTGGATTACAATCGAGCACATATAGTTTTGTGCCCAACCAAAGTTTACCGCGATGATCCTTCAGATGACAATTGATTAATTCCGTGGCACGTTTAAATGGGCGTGGTCCAAGCAATCTGGCCAGTATATGCAAATGTCCAATTATGGGCAGGAATGGTGGTGTTGGCCAATTGCTAGTTAGCCGATTTATTCTAGCCTGATACAAATAAACATGCAGCAAATAGCCAAAGCAAGTGCTTAACACTAACCACATTAAAAACATACTAACTAATTTAAATAATGTTTTAGGTATTTCTATTACAAAAAAAAAAAAAAAAATACTTTCTAATAGGGAAACACAAACAGGAAACGTTGCACTTTTGAACTATAGAAAGTTTAATATATATCTATAGATATATATGTATATATCACATCACATAGAGTTCTATGATATATGTCTCTGGATGCAAAACAGAAATGAATATTTTTTCTAACCCGCCTAGGCTTAAGTACTCGATGTTGACTGTAGTTGATGATCTTTTGTTATGGCTCCCCATAAGCAAATTGATGAAATGTAAACAAATAGTCTGGAATTGATGTAGTGTTATATACCCCAGGCGAATACCCTATAAGTTATTTATTAAATTCAAATTGTATTTTTTTTAATTAATAAATTCTTTTTATTTTGAAAATAATACATTTTGTTATATATTTTTCTTCAATTTTCATATAATTTTTTTTGGCTAAATTAAAACGAAAACACACAAAAAAATCTATATTCCCATAAATTTTGCATTTAGTGTTGTCAAAGGTAGAACCAGTTTAGCTTAACAGAAAAATAAATAACACAACAAAAAAAAATAATATAACTTTATAAAAACAACAACAACAACAACAATTACTCATGACAAAAAGTTCAATATGGTTATTGCTAAATTATAAATTTGATGAGTTGACACGCCAAATGCATACAAATCTATCTCAAGCGTATAAAATTGGCATACGGCCCATTGATATTTAAAATATTGCATTAGGATCTCTAGCTAAGAGATTTCAAGCGTATAATTAAACCAGTTTATTAAATAAACTTTTGTCAAAAAATATGGTATTAAATGAAAAATGTGTTACTTTTATTGCTTTTTTTTCTGTGTGGTTTTGTTTCAGTAAATTCTTCACAAGAAATAATATATATTTATATTTTTTTTTTGACGTCATCGAAATTATATCTTTTGTTTAAGATTTTCAATTAATCATTGTCAAACTTATTATACACACAAACTGTAATTAGTTTTTACTATTTCAATTTGTATTTTTGATTTTTGTTTTTTTTTTTTTATTATTTTCAGTTGCTTTGTTTTCACCCCAAAGATAAATGTACATAGTTTTATATTACGTGAAAGTGCATGACTTTGAAATTTATTTGAAAATCGCATTCTATACGCATCCTTTGTCATATAACAATCAATACATGTCTTGTTCTTCTATTGATTTTAAGTATTACTTAGAATATAACAATATCATATATAAATAAAATAAATAAAGTTATAATTTATATAAGTTGATTTTGTGGCTTTTATTTGAAATCTCCAACAAACTTCTTTTCACTTATATACATTTAAATAGTGACTTTTGCGGCACGAATTAATATGTAAACCTATTGTATGAAGTTTATTGAGTATATATACCTCAAGATTTGTTATTTTAGATGTCCTTTTAGAATATCATAAGAATATAATATTTTTGCCAACTGTCTGCAAAAACAATTGTTTGTTAACAACTTTTCGCATACATCTTACGCAGCTACAGACAGAAGTGGGCTATAAATTTTAAGATTAATTTTGATTGATTAATTATTCTTAAATTATTTTGAATTAATTATGAGCAAGAAATATTTCGCTATATATTTTGTATATATTCCTAAATTTGTTAAATTATGACTGTTAATTTTTTTTTTAAGATTTGTTAATTCCTATAATAGCAAATTTAGAGCAAAAGTTTTAAAAAAAAGCGTATTAAATGTTATTGACAAATTGTTGCAGCGTTGCAGCAGATTTTCAATTAAAAATAGAGGCAAAATATTATATATTTTTTTGTACAAAATGTCATAATAATTTTAATTAAACTCATATATATGCCATTTATTTGTACTTTTCAATAAATAAAAAAATAAAGAAAACGAATAAAAAAATATTAAATATAAAAATGAATTGAAATGCTCTTCATTTACAATGAGTAAATCTGACAGAAGGACTGAAATTATTATTATTATTTTTTTTTCTTTTATTGTATTGAAACAAGTGCATGTCGAATGCTCATAGTCAGGATATCTATATGTAAGTATGTGTGAATGAACAAACAGTAAATTTATGAATATATATATATATGTATATGTATGCCTGTAAATGATATGAAAATATCCATAGAAGCGAAATAATTACAATTATTCATGTTTATTTGTGCGCTGTAACTTTTGTGTTAATTTGTGTAAATATGAAGTCCTGCATGTCCTTTTTTTTGCTATGTTTTTTATGCTGACTCTATTGATATATATATATATGCTGAAAAGTCTAAATGAAATATGTAAAATATACCTTAATAGACACAGGATCTACATATAGTAATAATGTTCTAGAGTGTATGAAAGTTGTTTGTGCATATCCTTTCTGTCCTTTATGTTGTTTCTGTATTAAACATTAATTCATTTATTTGGCTTGACTAAACTGTAACTAACTAAATGAAAGGTGACATTATCATCGAGTCAGATTCTACAAATGTTTGACATAAATTCCATTATTTAATTGATACCAATATACAGAGTATACAAATAAACACACACACATACATACACGTATGAAATGCTACTCACACTTATGAGCTCACATATACACATACAGGATATAGATACAGCTATGCACCTGACAGGACATAGGAACATTGTCTCAAATTCAAATTTAAAAGTGATGCGTGAAAGGCGAAACCAATAAAGTTGGTATAGGGGAGAGCAAAAAGTACAAGGGGAAGAGACAGACACAGAGACACGGTGCAAACTAATTTGAATTTATGCAAAGATGTTAAGCTTTCCCTTATATTCCAGAGGATACACAAACTATGCCATGAAGTTTGTTAGACACAATAACATTTATTATATTTATTTATTATTTTTATTTATTATATATATTTATTATATTTATTTATTATATTAAATGTAAAATTTTGTTGGTTTATCTTAGATTATTTATTTTCTTCGTATTTTTTTTGTCCAAGAACTAAACGTTGTTTGACTTGGGTACATTTATTTTTAAGATAAAATTACAAATAGGTCAGACTTAATATTAAAATCGAATAGATTCTTATTATTTATTCATTTTTTAAGCTTTTTTTTACATATTCTTTATTTTTATATTATTTATTTACGAATATTCAGTGCATATTAATTTTATTTGGTAATTTATTTTTGTACTTTTTGATATTTATTTATTAATTTTACTTTATTAAAATTATTTATGAATTTTTTTAAACTTATTTAATTTTTTCTTTATTTTATTAAGGTAATTATTTTAAATTCAATTATTAAAAATTTATTACTTATTATTTTCTGGAGTGATATATTTGAATTTATCAACTTATATTTTTATTTCCTTCTCAACAAAATAATCTATGTATATTTTTACTTTATTTATATTTCTTTTTTTTTTTATTATATTTTTACTAATTTATTTATATATTTTATTTTATTTGTGCATAATTTTTTTTAATAGGGCATAAAAGAGTATTTTTGTTTCGTTGGTTTAATATAAAAATTTGTTACTTGTTATTATTGTTGTCTGAGCGCATGTATATTCCTGTAATTAAACTGCACATTATCAGCCGTGCCACACACACAGACATACACACATATACACACACAGACACACACAGACACACATGCAAAACAAGCACTTACACAGGCAGTCACCATATAATTATGCAGGCATTTCTGTTTATGTATGGGTGTATCAGCCCAATAACAGCCCCGCCCAGATGTCACTTTGTGTTTTGGTGTTGTGTGTAAAATTTAATTTGGTCACATTTAAATATTGTTTATGGAAAGCTGCCAGGCTATAGCAATATTGCAACATTATGACCAATACGATAATAATGCCTTGGCTAATAGTAGGCGAAAATGGAGCTATTAAGAAATTTCAACATATCTTTAGAAGTTGGTCTTTAAGAAAGATAAACCTCATCTTCCTATAAACACACACACACACACACCCATACTCCAAAACACCCACACTCATACATATATATTTGTATATAGACACCCATCGATGTGCGTCTTGTGTCAACATTAATCGCATCAAATTTAATTTCACAATTAAATGCAAAGACGCGATGCGTTTAGCATAAATTAACAGCATGTAAGTAGTCGCCGTAGGGTTTCAACAATTAAATGGGGTTTGAGGGTTCTTCTTGTTGAATAGGTTGGTTGGCTGCTTGGTTTGATGCTTTTAGGTGTTAGTTGTGGTTGTGGTCATGGTCGTGGTTGTGGCACCAAAAAAGCCGCCAGGCAACGCTTCCGTTTCCGCCTTTATGGTATGAGTAAAAATTTTCCATTTTCTCTATTTACTTCGAAATGCAATTTAATTGATGTCACCAGCTAATGCATGTAAAGTATAGGATTTAAAGTCTTAAATTATTTGCCTCAATTAAATTAACCAACAAAAAGAGCCAAACAGTTTAAGATGATCAGTATTAATCTATATATATTTATATATATATATATATATATGTAGCGAAACATATGTTGTGTCTGAGTGTAATTAATTTTCGAAATTACTTTAGTTCGTGATTTCACTACATAACAAATTGTAAGGCGTTAAGACGTAATAAAAAAAAAAAAATAAAAAAATTACAAAATGTTCTATAAAATTTAAGTAGTCTTTTTAATGATTTTTGTTTAAATATGTGTGTAAATAAAATATATAAAATATAAAAGAAACCCGTTTCGGTAAATTTATATAATTAAATACCAAAACAAATTCGTAATTGCTTCTCTTTGTAAATATCAAAAGAAACTTGTTTTCAATAAGTCAAAGCCAAAGCTTGTTAAACTGTAAGTGGCTTTAAAACTGTGCCATTGCTTTATGAAATTTTGTGTTAAATTGAACATTAATTATGTTGGCTTTTAATTATATATAAGTTATATAATTATTATATTTATTAATTCATAAATGCAATTGATAATTTGAATATTTTTTTTTGTATACTTAACGAGTTATATATATATATTTATATATATATATATATATATATATATATATAAACTTAAGTGCTGCTATTATCGGTAAATATGTTAAAGTTAACACGAAACAAAAAATTTAATTGGCTCTATCTTTGCTATAGGTTCATGCACCTTTTTAAGTAAAAATAATAATTTTTTTAAATTTTTGTTGCCCCCGCCGCTGCCGCCTCATGCTTCGTTGCACTGACAGCAACAAATTTTTTTAATTTTTTTTTTTATATTTGTTGTTGTTATTCTTTTTCTTCATTTTGAAGCCGACTTTGCTGTTAACCTTCAACACGAAAAATGTTTTGTATGTACTTTAACCTTTTTGTTGTTTTGGTTTTTCTTTATAATTTTTTAACATTGTTTTGGCCAGGCCATTTGCTTTGTGTTATGGGGAGTATGATTTTGCAATTGAAGGACAATTTGAAGGCAAACACAGACACAAACACAAACACTAATGCAAATATAAATAAATAAACGCTTTCAAATTGAATTAATTTTAAGATTACATATTGTTAGTATTCTGTTTATGAAACTGGGCAATTTAATGTTGCCGTTGCAGTTAGCAATTTTCATTTGCAGTTCGAGTTACAGTTGCAGTTGCAGTTGGAGTTGAAGTACTGGTTTCAGTTCCACTTTTCGTCACTTAACAACAATTTGTTGCTGTTCTTGTTATTACCTTTAATTTACCTTTTTGGGTGATTGTGTTGGCCAAGTCTGCACAGAGACAAGTCACGTTCCGTTTCGTCGGCTCAACTTGATTCTCGTTTAAAAACTTTAACTACCAACTGTCCGGTTATTTAGCTTGGCTTCTTGTTCTCTACTGGTTCCACATAAATAAAAAAAAATTGCACTATACAACTCTTTTTGGTTTCTTTTTTTTTTTTTGGCCAGTCACTTTGTCAGTTAGTCAGTCTGGCAATCTGGCAGGGTCAGTCTGGTTTTCAGTTTTATTAACACTCTTGATGAGCAGTAAATCTGACAGGTAATGGAATATATATTCATAAACCAAAACAGCTGCGGCTTAGTGACCTTTTACCTGTTGTTAACTGTTTAATCTACAGCTAATGGTTTTAGAATGTATCTATATATTTTCATATATCTATGCTTACAAAATAACTGTCTACGTGACAAAGTGCATGTGTCTATTTGGCATTTTGGCTCATAAATCTGCCTACCTTAAGGACACCTATGAAAGGTGCCCAAATCAATGTAAAGGTCATTAACATAAAGGTTTTTCCTAGCGCTTTGCGCAGTTTTCATAAATTTTTTTTCTTCAATAATAAAAATTTATCTACTTCTACTTTTTATGAGTGCATAAATATTGAAAATAATTTTGACTATGCATAATTATTTATGGGACTTTAGATTGTAAATATATTTTTAGCTTTTCCTTTTTTAAATTTATTTATTTCTTTAGCTCAAAATATTTTAGTGCAGGTTACGTATAACTCTTACAATATTGTGGTAATAAATTGTTCATGCAAATAGAAACAACATAAAATATAGTGAAGGAAATATGTAAATAATATTAATTAAATTATAATTGACTATAAAGTTTTTATATAAAAAGAAGTTTAGCTAATGGTAACCTTAATATAGGTAACTTATTGAGCAGTATAAGGTTCGAGTTCCTGTCAGATAATTTTGTTTGAGAAAGTAATAGTTATCCGTAGTCAAAATAAAATAATAATAATAAAAAATAATATTTATAAATGATAATAAATAATAATAAATTGAAATAATATTTAATAAATAAAGCCATAAAAAAATAACAAACAATAATTGCAATAAATTTAAATAAATAATAAAAAATAGTTATAAAATAATAATAAATATTAACAAATAATAATAATAGTAAATATAATGAGTAGTAAAAAATATTAAAAAAAAATAAACTTTAATAAATAGTAATAAAATAATAAATAATAATAAATAACGTAAATAATTAATAATAAATTAAGTAATTTGTGCTGAGCCGAGCTAAAATTATAAAGAAATTTTCTTTCTTTTTTTGCAATGTTGTAAAGATCGACTTCAAGCTCTACATAGTACCGTTAAAGAAGAAACAAATAATTTTTTATTTTATTTGAAAAAATATTATCATTAAAAAAATTCTAAATATTTTCGCTATCAATTAGAAAATTACAAGTATTTATTTATCAATATATATAAAGTACTTTTTAGTTACGGTAAAAGCTGAGTTTTGTTTGTCATATCTTTTGTTTTAAAATCAATACTTCATATTACGATTATTATTTTTTTGTGTTTAATATTTCAAAATACATATAATACTTTGAAATATATTTTAAAATAAATATAAATAAATTTTAATAGAAATTATTGGTCAAGAAACTTAGGTATAAATTTGATTTTATATATCTTTATTTATTATTTAATTAATTACCTCTTTATTTTTAGTTCTTCTTAAACATATAAGAGACTTATTAAATTTGTAGCTAACATATAAAAAATCTTTCGTATTCTGATTAAACTAATCTTAACCAAACGCAACACGTGCAATTTGCTGATTTTTCATTAAAATTTACCGTCATATAAGTAACAGCTGCAGAAACGATAGAAAAAAGTATTATGCTTAATTAGTTAATGTAATAAATTTCTAGTTAAATAATTTAATAAGTGCTGTGTGGGAATGGATTTCATTATTAATTAAATAAGAGAAACTTTTTTTATATCAAGTTACTCTAAAAGTACTGAATTTAATGAGCCTTGGTATTAGATAAACACAATAATATAAATAATCCGAATCGAATGAAAAGCTCAGCAGTCATTGACAAATTGCTCAAATTACATTGTCAATTCAGTATAAATTTAATATTTCAATATGATATTATATACCTTTATAATATTCCGATTATAACTCAATCTTATGACCATAAAGTTTGCTTGCAATAAGCAGTCTTAACTCCTTTAAGGGAAATTTGTTAAGAAAGTTTGTATTTAACATTTGGTAATACTCAAGAGCAGCCTTTTATATTTAAAATTGCATAATAAGGAATATTAGAAAGAAAAGTAATTTACTGAAGTTACAAGAATTTTAATATTATAAAAAATAAATATTTAAAAGTGTTTTTTGTAAATGGAAAAAACATTTCTTCTGGTTTAAGTTATTGATCACAGTATATTTTATTAAAGCGCACAAACTAAAGCATATAAAAATGGTGGCATATATAATATATAAATATTTACATATATATGCATCTATATTTATGTTTTTAATGCTATATGCTGGTATAATATTTATTTTATTTAACTTTTAATTGTCATTTTTAGTTATAAAAATGTTTTATTACACAAAGTTGATAATTCAATTAAGCAGCGTCCATTCAGGCGTATTGCAGGTAATTGAACTTAAAATAAAATAAATAAAATCTGTACACAATTCATTAATGTAAGAATAAATATAGTATAATAATATACCTAAGTATATATATATATATATTTTAAGTATATAAGATATAAGTAAGATTCTTTTTATTGATGAACAGCTGTTTTTGTGTGTGATGCTTAAAAATCTACTAAATAACAACAGTGAGCGTTAAAAGTAAGTAATTCATATGATCGCCCTGAACACAGGTACTCATAAATTGCTTATTAAAGGTCTCTCGCTCCATTCCTATACCGCGCTCTCTTGCTCACATAAACATACAGTGTCGCTCGCTCTCTCTTCTTCCCTCTCTCTCAGTCCCGCTTTGTCTTATGCTCTGTGGGCTACCAGCTGTTTGATCACAGCTTGGTCGCTTCACTGAGCTGAACAGAGCAACTGTTGATTCAGTTCAGCTAAAACTCGCCTCAAAGTTGGACGCAATTGTCTCTAAGCTTAAATTTTTTTTTAAAGTACATGAAGAAAAACAAATATAAACCATAAAAAATTTCGCGTGTGTATTTCGGATTTACGGTTATATTTTTGTTAATAGTGAAGTGTGCGCTTGAATGCAAAATTAAATTGCCACTGTTCATAACTAAAACAACATCAACAACATAAACAACGACAACGACAACGACAACATCAACATAACAACAACAACAACAAACAGAGAAAGAAGCAGAAAAGTAACAACAATTAACATTTAATTTGACAACAACAAAAATAAATATATAGTATATCCGAAAAATTCGTGACTTTCGTTTTTCCAACTTTCATTTTTGTTTTAGTTAACTCTCTCAAGTTATCGTTGAATCAAGTGCCAAAAAAAAGTTATAAAGTGATAAAACGGGGTGCTAAAACTACATCTAAACTGTTAAAAAAAAAACTTTTAAAATATTTAAGTATACAAAACATTTTTATAAATATAAAAATATTTAAATATATATATAGAGTAATACAAATATATATATATATATATATATATATATAAATAAACGCCAATATAACCATAATAACAACAGTAAGAAGAAACCTAAGGATAACCCGTTTCAATGGCACTCTTGGATTTAGTCTGGCGTTACCACATCATGATATTTGGTGTATTCTCATTGCTGCTGGTGGGCGATCTCTTTGGCAACGGTGGCTATACAGTACGCGGGGTCAAGTCTGATCATCCGGATGAGGTGGTTGGCGTACAGGCCGGTGTACCACCGACTGGACCGGGTGCGGCTGCTGCTGGCAAGTTTCAGCAGAAGAATGCCAAAATTGATATAGGCGAAGGTAAGCGACATTTTCGATATAATCTATACATATATACACATACACACGTATATATATATATATATATATATATATATATATATATTTATATGTATATATTGTGTATATCCCTCACATTTACGTTGCATTTCAGTTTTGCAAGCAAGTTTTTTGTTTTTTACGCAAATTTTTTAACACTTGGCTCGCGCATTGTGTTTTATACCCTAAGGTTGACAAGAAATAAGCAAATTCTCCGGTTATGCCAGACTACCATATATAGTATATATATTTATATATATATAAATGTTAAAAGTAATTTCAAAGAGTTTTTTTTTGTATGCTGCTTAGCAGTTGCAACTGAAATATTCAATTTACTTACTTGATTTCTAGGGTATTTCGAAGCTGCGCTTTGAATTGCTGTTTTAACTTGGCGTTAAAATCACAAATGATTTTTACACACATGGCCCAATACATTGCAAAATATTAGCCACATTTTTTCTCTTTTCATTTGCTTTATAAATTTACCACCATTGGACTTATATATATATATATATATATATGGATTCCCGCTTTGGTTTAATCGTATCAAGGTCAAATTCGTTAAATAAATGGAGTTTTTTATGTCTTTTACTTGTATGCCATGTAAAAAAGATTGACGATACGTGTAAGCGATCAATAAGTACAATTAATAGCAGTCTTTCATGTACCCTGATTTATCCTATATTGAGCATTTTATTTTAAATTATATATTAATATATATATATATATATATATATATATATACCAAATTCAATTCTTATTAAGTTCAACAAACTTATAAAAATGCTAAAAAGCCTGTTTATTAAATTATAGCAACCGCTTGTAACAACAAAATAAAAGGTTAGGCAAACACATCGAGAAATATATAAGCTCAATCGGGCTATAGAGTATATAGAAAGCATAAGGATTACTGCATTTTACAATTCTTTGTGCCATGCAGAGCGTTGCTTATAAGGCGTTTAAAAGTGCTTGACTATATTGTTTAGGGTATCTCATAGTTTGGCATACATGATCAGGGTATCATAACTTGTTTAAGCCTTAAATTGAATACCCGTAACAATGTATCTGGCCATAAGTCTCTTGCAATGTGCGAAGCATAAATTTTTTTTGAAGCATTTCAGAAATTATTTTGTCTTATGCAAGATGTCCTTGTACTTCGTTTAGTAATAGATTTCACAGTTCATTTAATTATTTAACACAATTTGATATTTGCTTTTTATTTTTTAATTTTTTTTTTTTATCATTATCAAATATTTGTGTCAGTATTGCCATCCTTAGTACCGTTATTTTTTCTGTTTTGTTTTGCCCAAATAAAACGTAAGTTTTTAGTTGTTTTTGTTGTTGTTTCGCTAAAAGTCACGCCACAAATGTCAAGAGGTCTAACGCAACATTATTCAATATGTTAACGAACATGAAAAAAAAAAAACAAAATCAATGGTAATGCGCAACAAATGTTTGAAATAATATCAAACAGGTAAAGAGCAAATAGAAAAAAAAAAGTTTTTTTTATTTTTTTTTTTTATTTTTCTTTTTTTTTTTTTTCTTTTGTATTGTATCCACTTTCCAATGTCCAACGATTTGCATATTTTATATATATACACGTGTATAATAAAGTGACATAAGAGACGCATTTATATCAACATAATATTATATATTTATATATACATAGATATATACATTAAAATAATCAGAGCTTTATTTGTGCATTGAAAGTCGCATAAAGCCAGAAAAATAATGACAAACAATAGTATAAAATAAACCACAATCACAATAAAATGTTAATCAAATCACATCGAATATCAAAGTGCAGCAAAAAAGTAAAAAAAGCAATTGCTGGCTTATTATAGAGTAAAATTAAAAATAAAATTATTATGTAATATAATATAATTTTAACTAAGTATATAGTTTGTTCGTTATTGGGATTTACCTTTATCGTTATTTGATTTCTTTGAGGTTTTTTTTTAAGGTTTTTTAAGGTTTTTTTCCTTTCTTGTTTTTAGCTTGTTTGAGGTGAAAGTGGAAAAATGGCAGGCACTAAAGTTTTTACGTAATGCCATCAGTTAGAGACAACGACAAGTTAATACAGAGACTTTGTTGTTGTTGTGGTTGTTGTGGTTGCTGATAAAAAAAAACCTTTTGTGTTTGAAAAGTGAATTTGAGTTTTCCCAGCAATTGTTCAATACAAAAAGCAAAGGTATTAACTTGCAAATAGAAAACAGAGAAGGCAATCGTTAAATGGAAATGCAGGAAATTAAATTTAAACAATATATTTTTGACATAATTTGTTAATGTTTATTAATTTATAGAATCGATTTAAAGCCATAAGATTCACAGCTATTTATATTGAGTTAATGTTTTTTTTTTTGTTTGTTTGTTGCTTGAAATAGTTGATGTTAGATGTCACATTAAACCGGTTGCACTACATAATCGCTTAGACTGTTGATTTAAAACAAGTTCTACGGAAATCGAGAGCGTTTCGAAGGTAATACAAAGCTGTTTCACAATATAAAAATATATCTGTGTTAATGCCTGTCAAACTGAGGGATAGTTAACCAGAGAATTTGTTTCTTTACAAGTTTTTCAAAATGCCACAAAATTCACTAATTATATGCACAGACAGTTCCTATAAAGAAACATAAAGTTCAAACTACGCTATTCAAAACGAGTAGCTACTAAAGCCGGTATTTTTTTCTTAGCTTTGGTTTTTTCCTTTTTTTTTTTATTTAAACTGCAATATTTATTTTATTTTTTTTTTTTTTATGATTAGTTGCTGTTTCAGCTTTAAGCTGATTAATTGACAGAAATACTGAATGGCTTAATTTTTATTATTTAAATGCAATATTTCATAAAAGTTTGAAAAAGATTTCCATATTTATAGACTATACAGTAGCTAGTCAGCTAAAGAAGTCAGATTTTGATTGCATATCAAAATATATATTTATATATATTTTGTCTTAACCAAAATCTAGTGCCAAAAAGTGTCAACTTTCATATAAACTTTATAAAGCAGAAAATATATTATAAATATGCAAACGTTTGCTTTATATTTAATGAATGAGATATTAATATATATAACTTTATATATATATATATATATAGTATAATATCCGGTGATTGATTGAAATATTTATAGTAATAATGTCCATGTCATCGTTTATACAATTTCGTTAAAGTTAAATTGCTTTGTTCCAAGGGCAACTTTCAACTTTAAAACTGAAAACCGCCGGATGTAGTTCAGATCGTATCATAAATTTTGATATATATTATATATAAAGCATTTCATGGCTCATTAGGTTAAATAAAAAGAATTACAGGGTATCTCATTTTAAAGTCAAAATGTTAAACTTGTCTCTTCATACTAATTAGAATAAGTTAAGTTCGTTGTCTAATCAATTGCGTCTCTTCCGCGTCCAAAGATCAGGTGTTAAAATTCCCTTAAGAATCTTATTGGACTTTTATTTTATTTTTTTGTATTTTTTTGATTTGTTGTTAATTGGCAATAACTGTCAGCTATTTTAGAGTTAAGTTAACTTAACTTAATGTTTATTCAACAACATAATTAATAATTAAAGTTAGCATCTACTAGATGACATAGCAAATATTTGTTGCTAAAAACAAAGCAAAGTTCAACGCACGTTTTGCATTCGATTTGGCCTTGTTGTGGGGCGTTGTAGTAGTCATTATAATCCATTGACCATACAGTTTGCCAGCTTTAAGCCATATGTGCAAACAATTTGAAACATTTTTTGTGTTTTTTTTTCTTTCATTAAAATGAAGTATTTGCACTTTATACGCGTGTTTCAGCATATGTTAAAAAATAATTTTTTCTTTTTTTTTTTTTAAATTTTAAAATTTTTCCCCAAAAATATATAACTGGTTTTTCTTAAATATTTTTCAAATGAATTTTGTGCGTGCAAAGCAAATGATAAGGAAACTAATTTTTTTTTCCCATTAAATTAAAGCTTAAGTATTTAAGTTATCGAAAGTTATTTTAAAAATATTCACAAATTATTTATATATTTTTAAATATTTTTATTGTTGTAATTCAGCGTTAAACTTTACATACATTTATGTAAAATATTGTAAATGAATTTACAACTTGATTGTCAATGTAAAACCCTTGACCAAAATAGTGAAGTTAACGGATAAACAAATCTTTTTTGCTAACTTTATTATATTTTTGCCCATTTCATTTCTGATTTCTTTTTTCTCTCCAAAAATTGTTAATTATTGGAATTATTGTTTCGTTTTTTATTATTTATAATTTTGTTTTATTTTTGGCCTTGAATTTTTTCGTTTTGCGCAGTTGCAAAAATCTTAATTGATTTGCACTTATTTTTGCTACTTAAATATATATATATATATATATATATATATATATATATATATATTATATAAAATCTATTGTCCAAGCTAAATTGCATTGCAAAAATGTTGAAAAAAAAAAAAAAAATAAACAAAAGAAATTGTTAATAATTTATTGAGTACCATTTTAGAACACGATTTTGATGATTTCTCAGCAGCTGCTGCTTTAAAGCCTGTGGCAAATAGTGTTGTGACTGGAGCCAATCTAAAGACCAAATCCCAGTTAACGGATACTATAAAGGAATCCTGTTTACCCAAAATGTTATGTGAACTTGCTGCCAAGCCAGAGTATCAATTGAGTGAAAAGGAAAGGGAGCTACTAAGGTTGATAAGGTGAGTTTAAGTCAACAACAAAAACTTAACAGTAGTTAATTAGTAAATAGAAAACAATTGAAAAATTTACTTTGCTTTCTTAAGTGTAATCAGATCAAATTCTAACTTCTATATAAACCAATAAGCTAGAGCTTACATCAGTCATAACCTACCTCACGCTTTCAGCCAAGTTAAGCATTGCATAACCTCGCACTTGAGCCGAAGGTGAGCGCTTCTGACGTAAACGCTGTAAAACCTACTATATACAATCTTTCTATAGTATACAGTATAAAGTATATAGCTCTATTGTTTAGAAGGCTGTTATATATATATATATATATATATATAAAAAGCAACAGCAAAAACAACTTTGTATCTAAACGTTATTTATTGTTAACAACTGTGTTTTCATTTTAAATTTTTGTTTTGTTTTTGTTTCTTAAATTAATATATACATGTGCTTTAAATGTATACAACTTCCGTCTTTGCTTTTTACAGATCACCCACAATGCCTTGGATGATGAATATGCCACCAAGTAAATGGTATTTTGCTGCTCATATGGGTGAACTTATGCGTCACACTGGAGATAATCGTAGTGGACCAATGGGCTGTGCCAATTTGTGGCCAAATTGTCCAATTAGCTCCAAAAAGCTTATGAAATTAAGCTATAAGGTGCGCATTTAATGCTGCCAAATGTGATCCACACTAATACTAAGTACTATATGTTTATATATATATATTTAGTATACACACACTTTATCTGGGCACTATCTGTTTAGATAGAGAATTCAAAAAAAAAAAAGAGAGAGATCTGCTGTTGTATTATATAGTTTCATTCCTTTACGTTTAAGGCTAATGTGCCTTCAGTTATATAACAAAATCGGACTTGACCGGCTTGACTGATGTGACAATTATTCAAGTGGTATCTATTTAACTGTGTATGTCCTAAGTAGTCAATTAAGTGTGGCTAGTCTAACTAAATTATAAAATAGTTCTTCTATACCGTTACGTTTAAAAAATTTTTTTGCTGTCACTTTTTTTTTTTTTTTTCGTAATTTTAGCATTAAAAATAAATATAATCGTATAGTAGCTGGACGCGAATATGTGTAAATAAAATCGAATTGTTGAGTACTGTAATTAATATTTTGTTTACTTTTATTTTTTAAGAAAAAATAACTCTTTTCTTTTTGTTTTGTTTGTGTCGTATGTCGTTTTTAATAAGTGGAAAATTGTCTAGCAAAAGTGTTTTTATTTTTAAATTTTATTTTTACAGGGTGTTTCAGCTTACTGTATGCAATTGAGACTAATTGGTTTTTTTATTTTTTATTTTTCTTTTGTTTGGTTTGCTTATTAATGATAGTTTTAAGTACTACATTAATGTTTAAGCATGTCACGTTTTAAAAGTACCTTCACATTTAAAAAATCATCGGAAAAAATGCATTGGAAAATGCTTTTAAATTGCATTTTAAGTGCTATGAAATGTTTTATTTTATTATTTTATGGCTATTACAATATATTTATTTTTAGATATTTAAATGCTTTTGTTAAAGGTTGTTCAAATTATCTATGCTGAGTGTTTCGAACAACTCTACCTTCAAAAGTAAATGCATAAGCTTTTAAAGTTTTTCAATATTTCTAAATAATTTCAGATTTTCATATGAACGTCTTTCGGCTTAGACACACACACAAACACACCTTATACAAACTCTGGCAATAAGTTAAACCTAGAAAGTAAGTTGGCTAACATAGGCTCAACTCATTTTGTCTGTGAAATTGATTTTCATACAACAACTATGGAATTGTCAAGTAAATATTGTACTTCAAGTACTTTAATTTCTTATGACTCTCACAGTGAGAGAACAGAGCAACAGATCACGCCGCTGATGTCAATTTAAGTTGATCTGCAGGTCATAACAGTAAGCGTAAGGTTTCTATGGTACTACAATTGGTTGTTGTACCGGTTAATGACCTATTTTATCCAAGACTGTGAGCTTGTTCAGTCTTCGTATGAAATAGTGTTCCATGAACCTATTTCAAATAATCTAAGCTTGCCTCATTTGATTGTTGCAGGTCAGCCTACAGATTTTTTTACCGATCGTTGCAAAGATTTTCTTTCATATTGCTAATTCCATTATTTCCAAGCGATGCACAATATTGCTTAACCACCGCATATAGCCCACAACGCTGTGACCTAAAGGAATGTAACACTAAAAATCATTGCATACTTTCAGGTGTATGACAGAAATATGAAAACGCAAGCACTTTATATGCAAATTGATAGTTGAAACGTTCGCTGACATTGCACACCTTAAAACAAAAACAATACTTAAAATATTTTTATATATATATAAAGGTATATATGTATACATCTATATGGATCGTCATTAGTTCATTGAACATGCCAAAGGCGTAAAAATTGCCACACACCAAACGATAAGAGTTTTGTGTACGAAATAACTGGCATATGACAGTCATATTAAATGGTTAATTAAATATTGTATAATAAGCACAAATCTAGAAAGTAAATTTAAAAAAAAAGAAATTATTTTTATTAGATAAACAATCGCTTTGTTTACCAAGCTATTAATCAGTCAGCGACTCATTGTTTTGAAGCTTCTCTTTTCGTTGTTCTTTGCTTTCAAATTTGCTGCGACACTAGCTAATGGCCTAAAAGCAACATAAATATATTTTTATTTATAAATATATTGTTATCCATTTAATTGTGCTACAGCACGTTTGTGCTTTAGATCAGTCAAGCGTTACAATTTCATTTTTTAATAGTATTAGTTTGACTGGTAGATACCCTTGTCATAATCTAGCTAAAGAGTAAAAGTGCAGCGATTATTATATTTGAAAATTTCTTAAAAGAATTTGTTCTTGTTGCCAAATTCTAAAATTATTAAATATTGATTAAATATTTGATATAATTATTAATTTAATATGTGCTTTTTATAATTATGGTAACATAATATTTTACTCTATACTCAATGTGTAATTACCTGGAAAATGTCTATTAAGGTTCGTTAGCTCGCAGCACTTTTTGCAGCTGATCGTAATCGGTATACACCATTCATGTAAGCCCTCAATATTTAAAAATAACAATTATTATAGTATATATATATATATAATATATAACAATATATTAACCCATTTCAGATACTTTCCAGTGTGCTTTATATAATTAACTTTAATTAAATTAAAACATGTTTCGCCTTTAGTTGTGTGAAGGGTATAAAAACTTTAATGAAATCATTTTGTGGAAATGTTTGTTATTGTTGCTTTAGTTGTGTTATTTTTTGTTTTTTGTTTTCATTGGATGGCTTAACATAAACAATTAAAGTAAACAATTTGTAATATCAATGAAATTGGGTCAGTTTGCCAGTTGGTTGCGTGCCAAAAGTGGAACCCGCTGCACTTTCATTGGATCAGGCACTCCAAATTGGGATAGAGTTGCGCTTAAAAATACATATATATTATATATATATATATATATATATATTTATTTATTTTTTTTTGTCCAACATTTGACAGGTTGTTGTGCAACTTGTGCAATAGTTGTATGTTGTACTTGTTATAATGAAACAACAACACCCGTAACATGACTTTCAACAGTTTTGCCGGCACTCGAACTTCTATCAATTTGTCAGCTTGCCTTATATTTCCGCATTAGCTTGCCAAAAGGAAAAACAATACTCTCTGACTCACTCTCTCTTTCTGTTTTCTTTTTTCTTTGTCTTCTTCAAAAAAACATACATTTTACTTCTTTTTTTAAGTCAAATGCGGGCCTGTGAGCTACCAATCAAAACGGCAACAAGTGGCAGCAACTATTGCAAATGGAAAAACATGAAAATTATGCGCATGAACTAAATAAAACGCTTCAACCCACATTCGACTTATATATATATATATATAAATAAAGCCCCAGCAATAATGAAATAAATGTATATTTGTATGTGTATTTAAGCCATATTAGAGAAGGGAATCTAATGCAATTGTTGCATTATATTTCAGTATTTAACTGGCGCCGTCTTGCATAATCCGACAATCCATTGACTTAATCAACTTGAAACTGTTTGGCTTACGACATTTTGAATGAATGATAGAATGACCAATTGGAAAGATACTGTTTCAGTTCTGTTAGCGCTTTCAATTATAATGCCGTCACTTAAAAAGAGACTTTGACTGAACAAAAGTTATAATTGAAAACAATATGTAATCTTAGCTTTTAAGTATATTCTTATATATTTGTCAGTCTTCGAACTGATTTTATTTAAAGGAAAATCTGAAAAAATAGAGTAAGAAAATATTAAATAAACTAACTGTAACTTCTGATAGATTATTATATATTAACTTCATAAGTTTCATTATTTTAATTTTAATTACTTTTTTTTTAATTATTTGTTATTTATATTTAATTATTTTAAATATTATAGTATAATATATATTTTAGTTTTATATATCTTTTATTTTATTGTATTTAATTATTTTATTTATATTTTTTTTATTTTGTTTTAAATATATTAAATATTTTTTATTATTATAAATTTTATATATATTTATTATATATATATATATATATATATATATATATATATATATATATATATTTCACTAATATATATATTTTGGCAAAATATTATGTTTTTATTATTTATTTATTATATTTTTTAGGTTATTATAATATTATCATAATATCATAATTTCATATGTTTTATTTTTGTAAGGTATTCGTTATTATATATGTTTTATTTATATATACTTATAATATTTTATAAGAATAATTTATATTTTAAATTGTTATATTTTTTTTATTTATTATATATTGTTATTTTGTATATATTACTTATATTTCGTTTTATATATTTTTATTATACGTTCTTTTAAATATTTTATTAATATTAATTTTTTTTTTTTAATATTATTCACTAAGCAACCCTCGTTGCTATTGACCAATTTAACGTTGCTGCACAAAATACTCAAACAAATAAGCGTGGACAATGACACGTGCGCCCAAGATGTTAAATAATTGTGTAAACATTTATCTTATATAACTTTGTGTTAAATTCATCCAATTATTAATTTTTTATGCTTTATATACACATACATATATACGGATTCTCTTTTTTGGCAATGTTAAAATTAGTAAGTTTTTGCTTTATAATTGATTTACTTACTTACTTTTTTGGAGTTATTAAAAGCAAAATAATATATATTTATAGATAAAAACTATGTAGTAAAAATAAAGGATATAGATACGTAATATATAAGGAATGTAAATCAGGAAGAGTGTAAGGTAGGCTTATATATAAAGGGTGTATCTTTAGGGTGTACATAAAATAAGTTTATGTACTATTATATTATTTTTACCGTAAGAATTTTAATTTAAGATATGCAAGAAAGGAAATTATCATTTTGGTTGTCTTAGGCTCTAGTTTGCTGCAGTTAGTAAATTTGTATGATATATAATATTGGAATGAATAAGTAATCAGCATTGTGTATATAATTATAAAGTTCTATACAAAAGATTATAAAGTTAGAAAAACAATTCCATCAACAGAACTAATAAGCTCGTTGAGCTGTGAGCTAAAAGCGACGCGCAGCTCAGTACTGGCGCTTGTTTCTGTGCTGTAGTTTAAGCCAAGTTTTACATTCCATTGAAAAATTAAATAAATAAATAAAAATTATAAAAGAAAATAAATATGAAAACATAATGTAAGTAGCTTTATATTAGACACACTGTTAGTGTACCGCTAAATATTTAATGTTTGTTTTCATTTATGTTTCTTATAGTTAGCACATGGTTAGTGTAAACAATGTTAAAAATTAAGGTAAATAAAATATGTTTATTTTGTTGGCTAAGTTTGTTGGTGGTTAAGTTTAGTTTAGTTAGCGGAAATGATTGGTCTAAAAAAATGTTGGTGCTTGAACAAGTGTAGATTAAGTAATTGATATGCAAAGCCAAGTGTAAGACACAAACTTGGCCAAGCAATAGGTTTGCTTAAAAAGACAGTATAAGACTTGGCCAAAAGGAAATCGCAAGTGCAAAAAGTAACGGCAACAAAAATGGAATATATTTCATAACTATTCATAATGCTCAACAGGTGAGAGATGTAAAGAGATACTGAGCTTAAATGAGAGCTAAAGAGAGCCATCAATATCTATAGAAGAGAGATTAAGTCTTTTGGCTTGAACAGTAAACAAGTTTTAAGTTTTTCTTCTTTTTTTTTTTGTGAAAATGTTTTCTTGTTTTTGTTTTTATTTGTTGTTAAGGTGTTGGTGCAATGGCTTACCATACATTTGGGTATAGGCTCGGTGTGCGCCCTCTCGTTGAGTTGATCACATTGGTTCACTTTCACTAGTTTTTTGGGCTTCTTTTGCTTCCGCACGAAACTTGGTCAAAATGCAAAACAAACTTGGCCGCAAACTTTTAAACGTTGAGAAAAGAGTGTTGTGTGTTTTTGTTGTTTATTTTTATTTTACACTTTAATTTTGTCATCCTCTCTCTCTTTTTGGCTTGTGTATTTTGTCTGCTGCGCTTTGGCGGCAACAAGCGGCTTCAAGTCGCTTCAGTCATTCAAAGACTTTAAACGCACCAAGTTGCTTCAACAGCTCTGACTCTGTCTCTTCGCTACATCGTTTCATAATATTTTAAATATATATATAAATATATATTTTGTTTTCTGTTGTTGTTGTTGTTGTTTTGTGTCTTACATCTGCAATATGAATCTGCGTTACATTTGCACATTATCGTTATTACCAACAATTTATGTGTTATTGGTGCTATTATTGGATTATGTGGAACAAGGCTTGGCCCAAAATCCAGATCCATTGTTTGAGTTACCCGTGCAATTGGTTGGATTTCCGGTGATTGTCCTTTCGGTGCGTTTGTCGCAGTTTGCCAAAAAGTTGGCCTACTCCCTGAATCCAAGTAAGTTCATAGATTCAATCAATACATATCGATATTGTGAAAGTGGTTAGTAAATGAATCAGCTAATGGGCACTTTAATTTCTTTTCATTAAGTGAAAGTCAAAGTTTTGTGCATAAATTATAAATCGTATAAATTTTTAATGATATAAAATTTCCAAGAATTTACCAAGAAAATAATGCAAAAAAAATGAAAATAGTTTCTACTATTAAATAAAAAGAAACTTATTAAAAATAAAGAAATAAAAACTAGAAATTATTAAAAATATATAAAAAATAATATATAAAATATTCTTTTCTTTTGTCAAACATTTCTATAAATTTATTTAAAAATACTTTAAATAATTTTTACCAATAATTATTATCACATAATATGCAGTTTGAGAGTTAATCACATGTAAATTATTAAAGCCAATTTTTAAAGAGCGTTTTAAAATAGTTAAATATTATAAGTGTTAACTATTATGTTACTATTTGAATCTTACGGCATTTGTTAACAAAACGTTTACGTTAATCTCTGCTGTGCGTCACAATATGGTTAATGCACTTATGAGTTAAACGCTCTAATTGCGCAGCATCGCTGACAAAACCAGACTCATGGCAGACTTATATATATATATATATATATATGTATATAAATGTATGACAAAATTGGCGGGGCAAGTGGCTCAAATGCCAGAGTCAAGCCGACAGTTTCGTGCACGTCCACTTAGCCAAGACGAATGGGGTCAAGGCTGTTGTGAGGCGACAACTATTTACTATGCCAGTTGAAAGTGAGTTAAGTTAAGAGTTGTTTGGCATATTTACATTGGCCATATATATGGCTTGTTGTTAGTTGTTGTTACGCTTAAACCAATATAAATAGGTAGAAAGCGTTAGTACATATAAAACTCAAAACAAATAAAACTTTAAGTATATTTGTTTATTTGCCAAGTTTAATTTTGATATTTTACGCTTGACTTAGGGGTATCTTATAGTCAGTCATATACACCAATACACTATGCTATATTTCTTACTTCTTTTGGGTAATACCATTGTTAAACAATCGTTGAATTTTAAACATGATTCATATAATGGGGAAATACCAACATTGCTTATGAACTTGGCTTAAAGTCTGCAGAGTTCAGACAGAGTTTGGAAGAAATTGTGTAATTAGCGGAAATGTTGATATTGAAATCCAAATAGTTTTTGGCATCTGCATCTGTTGCCACTTTATAGTCAAATGGCTAAATATTTAACTTTCTTCTCTCTCTCTTTCTCTGTCTTTGTCTCTCTTTCAATTCTATATGCTGCAGAC